>PISX010011454.1:0-65195 GCA_004024625.1 Mellivora capensis
CCCTCCCCAATCCCCACCCCCTGGCTCCCCCAACCTCCCCCCCCCCGCCCCTTCAAAACCCTCAGGTTGTTTTTCAGAGTCCATAGTCTCTCATGGTTCATCTCCCCCCCAATTTCCCTCAACTCCCTTCTCCTCTCCATCTCCCCATGTCCTCCGTGTTATTTGTCATTCTCTCACCTTTTATGATCGGGCTGCAACTCTTGCTCTACAAAAGCTCTCTACAGCTCCCCCTGCCAGCCAGTTTGGATGGGTGCTGATCCAGGTCAATGCTTCCACTGAATGCAGTGAATGTCAAAAATGGAACATACCAGTATTACCATTCCCAGAGAAAGTCCCTATAGATGCCTGGCCCTCCAGCACACAGCCTAAAATCAGTCAGTAAATTTCCTTTACATATGGCTGAGGCACTTTTTAAACTGCTGCTTTTGTGATGGTTCTCAGAGCAGTTAAGTTTGCGCCCGGGACCTTTTAAGAACAGAGTCTTGGTTTCCTATAGCCTACCTACTGTCCCAGAATTAAGCCCCACTGATTTTCAAAGCTGGACATTATGGGCACTTCTTCAGGTGCATCCTAGGGCAAGGTTTTCTGATGTGGAGTTTGAACCTCTGTGTCTGTGGTATCTCTCCCCCTCATACGTTTAACGACTGAACCACCCAGGTGCTTTTCTTTTTTCCAGTTTTACTAATAACTTTACTTAAATAAGACATAGGAACTTCTTTACTGAGAAAATATAAAACAAAAGCCACACATTTCCTTGTGTAAAGCTATATTGTATGATAACTAGAATACTGTTCAGTGCAGTGGATAGAATTAAACAGTACAACTAGTACTGCACCAACTACTGCACCAGTAGTCTGAGTCCCAACCAGATTGCATCTCTGTCCCTTCTCTTCTCAGTGTGGCTTTTTCTTTATAATTTTAGCTGTGGAATAGCTAATCTTTAGGTTGTTTCCAGAGAGAGTTGCTCTTATTTAGTTGAAGCCTTGTTTGTCTGGGGAAGGAGGTGAACTTAGGGTCCTCTTGTTCCACCCACTAGGTTCTCTGACTGTTTCTTTTACTCCTGCTTTCATTCTTGTTCTAAAAACACATTTCTGAGTACCATTACTCCAATAACTAGATGTACTTTCAAAGCAAAGGACATATGTAAGACAAAAATCTGATGGAATAAATACACAATCCTATTCACTTGATAAAACTTTTTTTGTGGGCCAAACCTACAGAGAGAGGCAGTAATAGTCAAGTATTTAACCCTTAAAATAAAAAATTGCCTTAACTGTTCATAAATTATGGTAAAAACATTATGAATTCATCAAGATTTTAGTATGTTCACCTGAGTTTTATCAATAAATATGGGATGGATAGATAAAGGTCATTTAGATAGAACACAGTTTGTCATTTATTTATTTGAAGTGGACCAAAAATGAAATACTGAAGACATGGCCCAACTTTTTATATGACTGACCCATCCAGATTCTTAGAACAATGAAAAGAATAAAACACACACATATACACACATGCACACAAATAAATGACTTAGCTCCTCGTCATTTAAGATGAAATAGAGCTATCTCAGAGGTGATTTTTTTTTCATTCAGCCTTAAACTTAAAGCTAAATTTTCATTCACTAAAGTGAAACTTGCATATTCCAGAAGTCAGTTTTTTAAGAGAACTAAAACTAGTCTTTTAATAGCTGTAATAACTGCAGCTGCATTTGTCAGTTATAAAAATGTTTTAATATAGTAAACTAAAATTCAGATTTAAGTCATTTATGAAAGTTTCCTTTAGAGAAGTTAGATTATTAATATGGGGCATGAGTTTTGTTGGTTTTGATTTGTTTTGTTTTTTTAAAACAAGCGTTTTTAAGATATATTTCAATTGCCTAATATATGCCAGAGGCAATTCTGGGTATTGGGAAAGTTAAACAGACTAAATTTTGTATCCCCCCTCAGCAACTTTGGGCTGAATGACTGTGGACAAGATCCCTAATCTCTCTCTGCCTTAAATTTCCCATTTATTTAATGGGGATAATTGTCTGTGTGCCTCCCAAGATTAAAATAATATAAAGGGTTTGTGGGGTTTGTTTTTTTTTTTAGCATATTACCTGGAACTTAGAAAAGATGATCGTGGGGAAAATGCATATGGCACATTTTTTTGTCTTTGAGGGTTTACAAATCTAGTTAGACAAATAGATATGTTAAATAAATTGTACTTGTGAGAGGCAGTTATAATCCATTACAACATTGCTCAAAGTTCATTGTGTATCCTACAATGTATTTATTTGAAAACATTTTTAAAAGGATTTCTTCGGTCAAATAAATTTGGGAAATGATGAATACTTTGAGAGTCCCAATGTATATTATTCTATTAAAAAATATGAGATGTTCTTTGTATAGCCCTGCCTTCTGTGGTGAAGGTAGAGTATTTATTACTTAATGGATTCTACTTGCTATAATTCTCAGCTATCTGTCATCTTAACATTTAAAGGTACCCCTGTAGCATGGATTCAGACATTTAATGTTTAGTCTCACTATAGTTGTCAAATTTGCCAGTCTGCTTTGTCTTGTAATATTAAAATCTGTGTTTAAAAGTATCCCAGGATTATAGATTTTTGTCCACTTAGAAGTATATCTATGGAGTCTAATTAATGTTCCACTATTTTAAAATAGAAAGTCCATTACTTTATGTAACAAAACCAGTCCAGTTATAAATATTTCCATTAAAATTATTTTCTATTAATTTTTGTTAAAGATTTTATTTATTTATTTGACAGACAGAGATCACAAGTAGGCAGAGAGGCAGGCAGAGGCAGGGGAAAGCAGACTCCCTGCTGAGCAGAGACACAGATGCGGGGCTCAATCCCAGGAACCTGGAATCATGACCTGAGCCAAAGGCAGAGGCTTTAACCCACTGAGCCACCCAGGTGGCCCTTCCATTAAATTTTAGCTGTGAAGCCAAAATTATTTAAATCTCACGTTATAATTAGTTTGTTTTTTCCAGTATTTTGAGTTTGAAGTTATAGGGCACATTGAAGTATAGCTTTAACCTTTGGGTTCTCTTTATTAATTCATTATTTTTTAAATTTCAAGTTTGCTCAGGCTTCACCACCTTTTCTAGTTGAAATAGTTTATGCAAATTTTTCTTGTTTCCTTTATAACTTAGCCTTCTGCAAAGGTTATTTCTGTCTTTTTGTGGTCAGGTCGTTATCTCAGAGTAATTTTTCCTCCCATTTTTTTTTTTTTTTGAGGGGAGGGGGCGGTGTGGGTAGGAACTACCCACCACTCATAATTATGGGCCCAGGTTCATCAGAGCTTTTTAAATTCCAGCAAGAGACACTCTTGTGTAGTCACACCTTTACTAATGCACTTTCTTGGGGGTTTATTTTATTTTTTATGATGCGTAAGATGCCTTTTGAGCTGCCTTTTTTTTTTTTAACCTGAAGTATGGTTACATTAGTTTCAGGTATATAGCATAATGATTCGATGATTTTATACTTATGCTATGCTCACTACAAGTATAGCTACTGTACTGTCACCATGTAATGCTATTACAATACTATATTCCCTGTGCTATACTTTTCATCCCCATTACTTGCTCATGATATAACTAGAAGTCTGTACTTCCCACTCCCTTTCACCCATTTTGCCCATCTTCTCACACTCGGGGGTTTCTTTTTTACTGAATCATTTTTTATGGTCAGAAAATTTATTTTCTGATACGTCCAACCAAGGTCTAACAGCTATATCAGTTACCTTTGGGAAACCTCACAACTATCTCCCTTTATCATAGGGCTGATATTTTGGTGTCTTATTTGTACTTGTTTCATTTTGTAGGGGAAGAAAAAAATTTTCCCTCTACCATATTTTAGGTTCACTCCCTGGAAATTAGACTGACAAAAAAAGAGGGAAAAACAATTAACAACGCATTGCATGGAGCACTGGGTATGATGTAAAACTATGAATTCTGTTATGCTGAAAAGAAATTTAAAAAAATTTAAAAAAATAAAAAACAATTAACAAAACACAAATGGTTTATTAATGTGTGCAGTACACATTATGCAGAAGAAACCTCACATGATGAGTACCTCAAATGACTAGATAGAACTTGGCTTATATAGCATCTTAACAAAGAATAATAAATTCATAAAGAAGTGACAGATAAAAAGCAAAGGATTTTTGACTTCCGAAGTCAGGAAATTATGGAAAGGTAAATATATTTGGGAAACTAATGGGATTTGTGAGTTATTTGTCTAGGTCCATCTTGGCAACAACTTTCCATCTTCTTCATGGCCTTATGGCCTTGAGAAGGGGGATTTATGGCAGTCTTAATTTCTGAGACATTTCTGCTCTTGTCCGATAAGGGCAGCTCTGGGAAGGCTCTTTCTACATTTGGATACTCATTTGCCTCCAGCTCAAATCTTTATGCCAGAGTGACATATTCTGCTACACTTCAGCTTCTCCTTGAAATTGAACTTCTGAAGGGCAGGCTATGTTTCTTCTCTGTTTCCCTGAGTCACAGTACCAAGCAGGCAACAGTCACTCAGATAAACGTTTGTTGAGTTAATGAATAGAGCCCGTCAACTCTTGGCTGTCAACTCATATGGTACTTCCCCAGTTCATACTTACTATTCTCCAACAAAGGAATTCCTAGAGACTTTCTGATGTCTTGGTAGTAGATAGTTTGGTCAACTCCCTCTTTGCTGGTAAAGCTTCATCTGATCACTCATTTCCTTTTTAGAAATGCTCACAGATGCCAGATGGCCAAATGCCTAGTCTTTCTTAGAAAGAGACCATTAAATGAATGCTCTTTTAATTTTTTAGTGATTAAAGAAACTCTTTAACTAGAACTACAGAGTACCTAACTACTAGTAACTAACTAAAATATTCCTAAGTGGGGGGGAAATATTCAAATTCAAAATCACATTAATTCCTAATAAATGTTTTCAAACATGAAATTAAAGCATGTGACTCCAGAAACACACATATTTATAATTTATAGTCATTTCAATCTCTGAACCTCACTTTTCTACTGTATTTCTGTTTGCATTTTACTTCTGCCTGCATGCTCCATTGTCCTTTAATTTTTGCCATATTTTATAGCCTGCATTTTTTCCCAGACCCAGTTTTCTGACAGATTGTGGCTTAGCAATACACTTTTAATGATTACTATGTTTCTTATACTAATTGTAAATTTAAAATAATGATAATACAATATTAGACATTATAATCTATAACCAATTAGGTAATTTAAAAGGAGATTTTGTTTTAGGGCCAACTGTTCTGTTTTACCCTCTGTAGGTCGGTAAAGGTTAAAACATCCTAACCTATATGCTCTATACAACCCAGAATTTTGCAGAGAGAGTTCTATAGGAGAGGCAGGTTCCCATCAGCCTTCTTTGAGAATATAAAAGGCCCCTTACTTCATTTCCAACTCTTTGGAAGAGGAAGAGAAACTTAGAAACTATATGGCTAACCCTATATCCTCTCTAGAACCTCTTCTCCTTTTGGCACACATACACTTTGAGGTCTTCTCTACCTTTCTGTAATGGGGTAAGAAAGATATTTTGAAACTTTTGACTCATGACAAAGTGTAAAGCCAAAAAAACCCACTTAAATTATAATTGGTAGCAGTTAAGAAACACTAAGGAAAAAAGCAAAAACCGTACACACTCACAAAATTTTATCAAATTAATTTTTTGAGTTTTCTGTTTTGAAAGATATTTTAAATTGCTTTATGCTTATTTTTCCTTTTCCAAAGAAACTGAATTAAAAATCATTATAACCCTCTATAACTATACCATTTTGAAGTCTTCCTATCTGCAAAGATATGGCCAAGTTCCTCATTTGTTGGCAGTTTAATTCTGGGAAAAGAATCTGAAAGCAAATGCTCTTGAGTGAGACATAAGCAAATTAAGTCTATAGAACTAAAATAAATAATGTATTCTTCTCTTTCTCTTCTTATCCTTTTTGGTTTCTTTTTCTGTGGGTATCTGAAAGCATTTTGAGTATATTCACTATGGACTAATACTTGTGATCTTCTTACATAGTAATATAGGAAGTAGGTAGAAATGGCTAAGGAAAAATTTTGTTGAATAAGAGTAGGTAATATACAAATGCCAGTTAAGTAATTTTTTGTGGCCACATGAAAATTTTCATAATTAGTTCTAATTAAGAAATAATTAATAGTTATTAGTTCATAACTGAGAAATAGGTAAACATGAAGAAGAAATCATAATCATTCTATGCAACAAAAATCACTGTTGATATTTTATTATTTTTTGACCATTTTTTTATGTACATGATACATATTTTAACACACTTTGGATGTCTTCTATATCCTGATTTTATTTTCACTTGACATTAAATTTGGGTATTTTCCCAGTTTGCTAAATATTTTTTGAAATTTTTATTTTTTTATGGTTCATAGAATCCTGTCCAGTGAGTGAATCAATAATTTATTTATCCATTTCCCTATTATGGGGCATACAATTTGTTTTCAGCTAGTTACTGTTGTAACAAGTCTACATGTATATAATTACTAGTGAGGTTAAATGTCTTTTCATATACTTCTTGAGTGGATATATCATTTATGAAAAAATTGTGTATAAGGTACTTAATGTTTCTATCACAGATCTAAACGAACCAAGATGTTACTAAAGATAAATAAGCAGAAAGAAGAAGAGCACCACAGATTACAGTTGCAGCTTCAAAGACAGAGAGCCATGAGATTGTCCCGAGAATTACGGCTGCGTATGCTTGAAGTAGTTCATCCAGGTGAGTGGCAATGTCAATTTTAGAAGGGTAAAAATGCTTAAAGTATTTTAATGAACCAGATTTCCCACTACCTGATGATTTTTTCTTTTAATTTGGACCTTTTTCCTGTTCCTCCCTTCTCAGGTAAATGTTATTAAATCTCGAGTCAAAAAAAATTTTTTTTTATTAAGGCCTATTAGTTGATTAAGGCCTATTAGTTGATTAAGGCCCACTAGTTTTCTAATCTTTCAGATAAATTAGTGAAACCTAGAAATATATGCTTAAAGATACAGCTTTTAGAGACATAAAGAATCCCTGTGATCGTAAGAAGTTAGAATATTGCTACATTCTGGAATCAGATCTATACTCATACCCCAGTGTAAACCTTGTGACATCTTGCCACTTTTGATACACTAAGCTGAAATTAATATTATAGTCTAGGAATCTGAATGGTTTGAAGATTTTTTTTTTGTTCTTCCCCTTCCCCTCCTACCACCCATCCACAGTGTTCTTACCTAACCTCTTTTTTCTCTTTTTTTCCCTTAAATATAGATGTTTCCCAGGGTTCCATCTTGACCTCTCTCATGTTACTCTTCCTCCGGTATCCTATCCATAGCTATAGCTTCACCTGCCAACTGAGTGCTTAACACACTCAAATCTTGTTTGCATCTTCACCTTCCCAAGCTCTAAACCAGCACTTCCTTTTTTTTTTTTTTTTTTATTTTATTATTTATTTGAGAGAGAGAAGGTACATATTAGCATACTAGTAGAAGGGAGGGGCAGAGGAAGAGGGAGAAGCAGACTGCCTGGTGAGCAGGGAGCCCAGTATGGGGCTGTCTCCCAAGATCCTGGGATCATGACCTCAGCCGAAGACAGACACTTAACCAACTGAACCACCTAGGCACCCCTAAACCAGCACTTTTTACAAAACGAAATGTTCTTTATCTGCACTGTCAAAATGGTTCCTGCTGGCTAGACATGACCATTGAGTACTTGAAATGCGGCTAGTGCACACAAGCACATGAATTTTTAATTTTACTTTATTTAAATTAAAGTAGCCATTTGTAGTTAGTGTCTACTATGTTGGAAAGCACAGCTCTGTAGCCAGCTCCCTGTTGGATAGCTTTACTTAGATATCCACAGGCATTCCCCCAAACTAGTCATTACCCATCCACCCCCCATTTCTTCTCCCTGAATTCCCCATCTCAGGTAGTAGCACTAGCAATATACTCAGTTTCCCATCTGTGAGACATCCTAGAGTTTTCTCTCTCACATTCAGTACCTCCCAGAAAGTAAAAAGAAAGTCACCTGTAGTCATCTGTAGACTTAAGAGAAATTTGGAAGTAAACAGTAGTTAACATACATGCATCTTGCCTTTCCCTCTGGTGGTATGGATTGAATTCCTAACCATGTATTTGTGATTCTTTTTTCTGAATATTCTTGCTATTGGATTTTTAACCCTTTCTCATTCCTTTGCCACAAAAAATTATATGAATCTTTTCTCCAAAGAACGTGCATAATCTGGGAAAGCTTTTGTAGTTTTTTTGTTTCTGCTATCTTAGAACCATTGTAAAATAATAAACTTGGGGAAATTAATGAACAGTATTTAAAGAAACAAATAAAAAGACTGAAAGATTATTGTTATTATCATTATCCTGATTCCAGAACTTGAAAAAGCATAGCAGTTGAGTATGTTGTAATAGTGTCTGTCATCTCTTTAGGTCAGGTGGAAAAATATTATCGGGAAATAGAAGAGAAATCAGCATTGATTATCCAGAAACACTGGAGAGGGTACAGGGAAAGGAAAAATTTTCGCCAACAGAGGCCATCTCTCACGGAGTATAAAGCAGCTGTCATACTTCAGAGAGCAGTGAGTCTAATGTAGTAAAAAGATTACTGGATTAGAAGGCAAAAACATGGATTCAAACCTAACCTTGTATGTACCTGCTGCAAAGTTTTGGTCTAGTCACTTAGGTTTTCTGAGTCTTAGTTTCTTTCTCTATAAAATAAGAACCTCCTTACCACTGGACTAACTGATTTAGATACTCAGTCCTGTACATCATTTATCATACTGCAGTGTTATTTGTTAATTTTTTTTTCTTTCTTTCTTGGGCTGTGACTGCCTCAGGGATAAGGAACTAAGTCTTACCTATTGTTGTCAGCTCTCAGCGTGTGCTTGTTGTATGATTGGATGTTTACCCTGCCTTTTTACTCAGTTACGTAAATGTCATGACCCAATTTATGGGAAAGTACTGTGTAAATTGCAAAGTCCATACCTGGATCACTATAATTCTTGAATTATAGAGTGGTGTTCTTAATAATTTTTCTGGGATTTAGTAATATTTATTGCCTTGTAAAAGCTTAGCACACAAGGCTACTTATTTCACTTAATGACCAATTTTCCTAACATCTGCTATTTACTTATACCTGTTAACTTTCATATTAGGATTTCAGGTCCTATAGCATTTAAGCCCTTTATTGTTGAACTTAATTTCAGTTTTTCACAGTGATAGATTTTGAATAGTCTCTTTGTTAATTCTGTGATTAACATTTTACAAAGATTATTAAAAGCCACTCAAAATATGGGATAGAGTAAGTACTACAGAAATAGGAAGAGATTTGTCTGCTCCATCCTTCTTCCTCGTGCTTTTTCTGGTGATGTCAGGCTATATGTGCAACAAACAGTCCCATACCATCATCAAGCCACACCTATACCTGCATTTTACCCTCAGCTAAACAGGGCCATCTAATAATTAACCCATGGATAACAGTGTTGGACATACTTCTTTTAGAGGAACCCTTGGGTCCTTTCTAATACCTTTACCTCATGGCTACGTTTCTTAAATTGGAATTACTACTGCCTATTTAGATAAGCTCAAAATTTTATAAAAGGGTCCTCTACTCTCAAGTGAGATACCCCAATTTGTCCACCATTCCTTAAACAAGCACAGAGGTCATTGTAGGAGGATATCTTAAGGCTATGAAGGCAAATTATTTTGGCTTTCACACTTTTCTTTGGCATAAGAGGAAAAAGATTAGTCACATCTGTCTCATCTCTCTCCTACCTAAAAGGAAAATGGGTCTCCATTTTAAGTACAAAAAGGGATGGGTCAAGGTCATGTTTTTAGTCTTTGCAACTCACTACTAAAAATAATGGTGAAGTCAAAGCAAAGCTAGTCAAAAGTAGAAAGATAAGAAGAAGGAGATTCCTTTCAAAGAGGGAAAAGAGAAAAAAATTAATGAAGTATAGAGAGGGAAGAAAAATGAAAATAGAAAAAATTGGAATAAGGCAATCAGTGGTCAGTAAATGACATATTTTGTTACATTTGAAGCATCCGTTTCTTTAAGACATACTATAGACCTGCAAATAGACTGTGTCCAATACAGTACCCACTAACTGTATGTGACTACTTGAGTACTTGATGTATAGCTAGTTGAAATTGAAATGTGCTGTAAGTGTGAAATGCCCACCACATTTTGAAGACTTAATATGGGAGTGTAGAATACTTTATTATTAATTTTTACATTGAATACATGTTGAATAATTTACATGTATTTACATATATTGAGTTATAATATATTTACCTAACCCAGTATATGCAAAATATTAATTTCACCTGTTTTTGCCTTTTTTATATGGCTACTAGAAAATTTAAAATTACACATGTGACTTCCATTATATTTCTTTTTTGCAATTGATCTTGGTGAGAAAGAAAAAGGAATAATTCATTAGTTTCACTGAAAGTAGTAGGAATATCATTTCATTGAACTTGTCCCTTAGAAGGAACTGGTTTTTACTGTTTTTGGCAGGAAAAGGCCAGAACTGGAACAAAGACGAAAACTTGTTTACCTTTCTCCCTCCCTTATTTTGTGCAAAAGCAGAGGCATTTTTTCTCATGTAGCTAGAAATTGAAAAAAAAAAAAAAAACCTGTATAAACTTGCTAATTTCAAATTATACATCCTTAACATAGACAACTTGGGAGTTCTCTTTAGTGGCATAGTGTTGAAATTAGATTTGAAGAATTGGCTGCATTTTCCCTTTTAATGCTTCAGGATTTTCTTCTCTTGCTTTCTCATCTCTTAAGGTCAGAGGGAAGGTGATCGTTGCTGGTGTCTGATCTCTAGGGCCAGAATGATGGCAATTCTTGCTACTTGATTATAGCAGAAAAGTATTATCGCATTATTATACATATCGATCATAGACCACAAAAACACTTAGTAAAACAAACCACTAACAGTTAAGAAAATTAAAAACGGGGAGAGGACTATAATTTTAGAGACTTCTGAAATGACAAAGAATGAAGAAAAGGCCCAGGTGGGCTTTTTTTGATACAGAGACAAAGATTCCTCTGTTCTGGTAACTTAATTCTGAAGTTCCCAGCATAGCATGATAAGCCAAAGGTGGTGCTAAAAGCAGGAGATAGAGGACAGAGAGAAAGAGAAGCAAGGAAGAAGAATCAAGTAAAGTGAAGAATACAAGGAAAGGAGAGGGTCTCTCAACAGGAAGATGCAAGCACAGTTGAAGGCTCTAGTAACATACTAAAATAGGGGTATTAGGAAAATTTTATAAACTGAGTGAGAAGACCTCCAGCCCTGTTATTCCACCCTCTTGGCCCCATAGGTCCCAGTGTGCTGTCAGCTAGGGTTATCTCCTGCAAACAGTAGGTTGAGAGTATTTTCTTTGAGAAATCTGAGAAGAATGTTATAAGTACACTCACAATGGGGTACTTCAAAGAAACAATTCAGTTCAATAGTTCTATATTGAAGTATTGTAGAAAAACCTTACCCACCTGCCCAGAATTTCTACATACCTTAGAGCTTACTTTTAAATATTAGCTCAAAGTATCATTGGTTATCTGAGAAAAGCTGAGCCCAGAAGAAACAGAATAAAACTACTTGGTGGAAATAGAAACATTGCAGGGATGAGAAAATTTTTTACAAAATCTATTCTTTCCTCAGAACTAAGAGAGGATAATGCATGAAACAAAACCAAGATACTATATAAAAGGGAACAAATAGAGTAAGCATTGGCAGAAGAAAAAAATGAAAGAAGTAATAAAAGATCTAGAGGGGAAAAGTTTGGGAAATCCAGAGAGCAGGGCAAAAAGAAAAGATAACCAGTCTAGGAGGTCAAATATTCAAACATTTGACAAGGAACAGAAAAAAACTGAGAGGAAATCAAATAATTCAAGATTTCCCAGAACTGAATGTTATGACTTTTAGGTTAAAAGGACTGACTAAATGTTTAATGCAAGGATAGAAACACACCCACATTTATTTTACATTACTATGAAATACACTGGTGACACATACACTTCTCAGTAGCAATATTGGAAGCTGAAATGTATTGGGGTAAGGCTGTTACATATTTGCGGGAAAATGATTTCCAACTAGAATTCTACATGCATCCACACCATTGGTTTAAGATAAGGGTAGACTAAAGACATTTTCATATGCCACAAAGTCTTTAAAAAGAAAAAGTAACCCAAGAAAAAAGGACAATGTGGAATATAGGAAAATGCAAAGGAAAGATGAAAAGTAGTCACCTAGATGCTGGTGAATAGGGATCTCAGGATGATACCTATGCATCAGGCATAAAGAAGAGTCAATCCAGATTTGAACAGGCCAGAAAGCTCCAGAAGATGTATGTCTAAGAAAATAAATTTTATAGAATGCCTGATGTATTTTAATGTATTAAGCATTAGGACAGTTTAGATACATAATCAGTGATAAGTGCATAGAAAAGTAAGCACAGAAAAACAACAGTCTTATTAATTCTAGAGAAAATAAAAAATGTGCGAGAAAGGAAATGCAAATCATATGCTATATGGTTCAAAATTGAATGGTCTGTATGTAGTCATAATTATGTAAACACTGAACATTGATTTAACTAAATTTGTAATAATATTGGATGTTTGGGGATACAGAAAGTATGTGGGAGGGCATGCAGTGATCTTCATACAAGAAAGTCAATAGATAATACCTATACCTGAAAAATGACAGAAAAGTAGATGGACAGAAACATCAAAAGAAAAACCTGAAAAGAGTTAAAGTTGTTGTCTTTGAGGAGGGGGCAGAGAACTCTGGGGGTTTTTGGTAATACTTAAAAAACTGACACTTTATTTTATTTTATTTAAAAATTTTTTTAAAGATTTTATATATTTATTTGACAGAGAGAGCGAGAGAGGGAACACAAGCAGGGGAGTGGGAGAGGGAGAAGCAGGCTTCCCGCTGAACAGGGAGTCTGATGTGGGGCTCGATCCCAGGACTCTGGAATCATGACTTGAGTCAAAGGCAGCCGCTCAACTGACTGAGCCACCCAGGGGCCCCAAAAAACTGGCACTTTAAACAATAGAATTACATAGTAATTTACACTTTTACATACTTTTACATACTTTACAATTTTATAATATCCTCTCATTTACTAAGCTTTTTCTTACATACTATTCCTTTGATCCTCACATTTTTCTAATCTAAGTAGAATTGCGGTTTGTGTTTTCTCTAGACATAGGAATCCATCCCATGGAGATCAAGTGACTCGCCCAAAATCATACACAGTTTATAAGGGACGAATACTGAGACAAGAACTTATTTCCATTTTTTTTCTCTTTATTGTTTACTATACTATGCCCCAAATCATACAGTTTATAAGGAACTAGACTTGAGAGAAGAACTCACTTATTTTTTTCCTCTTTTTTGCTTTCCATACCAACAATACCTTGTAAAATATTAAAACACTACAAAAGAATATCATTAAAAAGTCATTGTCCTCCTTCACTCCTGTCACAGTCCCATCCTTCTCCCTATGCACACTCAGAGTTAACAACTGTTATAATGTTGTTGCTACCATATGTTGTAGAAGAAAATAGTTCTGTTAGCCAGGAATGAGAAATCACAAATCTTCTTTTTGCCCCAGACTCTTAAATTCCTAGAGAAGTGTCGTAAGAAAAAGAAGCTATTTGCTCCTTGGCAAGGACTTCAAGATCTCACTGATGCACGCAGAGTTGAACTGAAGAAAAAAGTGGATGACTATCTCAGAAGACATCCAGTATGTAGGCTTCTATGCCATGATATCAGTGTTACATTTTTCCAGTGCACGATATTCATGTGTTTGTGTGTTTCTGTTGATATAAATAATACAGTGGCTTTACCATAGAGTTAAGAGATTTGGAATCTTATAATTATATGGGCCATAGTATAGTAAGTAGGGAAGGAGAATGCTTCAAATCGGTTTTTTCCTACAGTGTATCAGCAAGACATGGTCATTGCTTTTTTCCAATATTATGTAAAACTATTGACTGTTTTGAAGCTTCCAATCAGTAAATATTTATTGTTAATGTGTATACCCAAACACATGAAATGTATATGTGGGAATTGACATCTGCTATTAATGAAACCATTAGTGAAACCCCAGTAGCTAATATTATAAAACATTTGACTATTTGCCTCTTATGATTTTATCACTGTAATACTGCTAACAACTTTCTCCCAATAGAAATGTCCATATCTTTTACTTTCTATGATCACAGTACTACAGATCAGGTATTATTTGCTTCTCCCTTCTGAGTTTTTTTTTTTTTTTTTAAGATTTATTCACCTGTTTAATAGAGTGCACATGGGGTATTGGGGTGTGGGCAGAAGGGGAGGGAGAGAAGCAGATTCCTTGCTGAGTGCAGTGCCCTACATGGGCTTGATCTCACAACCCTGAGATCATGACCTGAGCCAAAATCAAGAGTCGGATGCATAACTGACTGTACCACTCAGGCACTCCTCCCTTCTGAGTTTTTGATCTTATGCTCCTAAATGTCTTTGAAGATCATTTTTCTTTCTGCTTTTAGCGTAACTCACCACCCCATCATTAATTTTAATAACCTGTATTTCTTCCAGTTATCTCCACTTTTCTCTTGATGCTTTTTCCACACTTCCACACCTCACTGATTTTATGGGTAAAGTTGGGAGTTTATACATTTCAGCCATTCAGAATTCTTACTGCCCTCATTTGAACTAACCACTCATAAAAGTGCCATTTGGCACTTTTCACATCCATTTTCTTGTACTTGTACTGTTTGTCTCTGGGTTCTCTCTCTGCCTCCTCCCTGGCCCTGCCTCCCCACATATACACTTTCTCTCTGACTCTGTCTCCAAAATCTGAAGGTTCTGGGTGACTAATGTTAGAGTTTAAGAGTAATGTTAGGTAGTCCTATAAATCACTGTTTCATTCTTGCAGAGCTCCCAAAACTAGAGAGCTTTATGCAAACAAACAACCCCCCAAAACCCAGAAAAAAACCTATATAAATGGAAATTAGAGTACTACTAATATATTATAGCTGAACATGTGTCTTATAGATAAGCACTGGAACACAGAGCAGAATTGAACAACAAGGTCCAATTGAAGAGGCCTGAATAAGGCCTCCTTTGTGTCCCTCCTGCTAATCTGAATTTAAGAACCCACAAACTAATGTAAGCCTCTGAAGAAAAAGATGACAAGCCTGCCCTTTTAAGTCAGGCCCTCTGTGGTTACCACATAGAGATAGACTAGAAAAAAGTTCTGACTTCTACTTCTAGCCAAGATGGAATAACAGACACTGAATTTTACTTCCTGCCTGAAACAAGTTGGGGGAAAAAAGATAAAATACATGAAACAATGGTTTTTAAGACCATGGAAATCAGACAATGAAAGTTAGTAATTCCTGAGAGGGAAGATGGAGTAAAAGGGGCTGGATTTACTTTTTGCCTGAAACAACTGGGAAACAAACAAGATAAAATACATGAAACAACAACTTTTAAGACCATGGACATCAAACAAAGAAGGTTAGTAATTCTTGAGAGGGAACAAAATGTGCCCTATGATGGCTCTCAATTATTGCCCCAAGAGAGTTTCTAGGTCACAGCACATGAAGGAGGGAAGGGGAGGAGACCTTTGGGATCCCTGTGCTGAGGATATAGAACTGAGAATCTGAGAACAAGGCAGCTAGATTTCATAGGACAGAGTACAGAGTGAAAAGATCTACAAAGAGCACCCCAGATATCTGCAGAATATTCCCCTTGAATATATTTCAGGAGTCTGATTAGCACATGTGTATAAGAAAACTACCTAAGACCAAGGAGAACAGTCATCTTCAAAGATAAGAGGGAACAATGCCTGGTGTTAAATACAGGTCCAAGAATAGCACATGCTCCCATCACACAGACTGGAAAAGCTTAATTCACAGGGCATTAGAAGAGTACTTAGGAAGGTCTTGCCTTAGTAGTAGAAAGTCAGTAGTGTGGACGGATGCATTCTGCTTAAACAAATCATAAAAGTAAGAGCCAAAAAGATAAAAAAAAAAGTTATGTAATTAACCACATCCCAGAAAAAGACTCACTAAGGTAAAAGTTACTGTGTCTTGCAGCCAATTAAAGATTAACAGGCATATAGAGGCAGGAAGACATGATCCATGATGAGGAAGATACTTAAACCAATCTGGAGACTACACAAATGTTAGAATTACAGAGAAGGACATTGTTCATATATTCGAATTTTAAGTAGGGATGTGGAAGATATCAAAAATACCCAAATCAAAATATCAAATCAAATCAAATACCCAAATCAAACTTCCAGAGATGAAAATTTCAGTGTTTGATATGAAAAATGCACTAGATCATTAGTAGCAGATTAGATACTGATGAATAAAATATTAATACAGTCAAAGGCATAGTAGTATATATTATATAAAATGAAACACAAAGAGAAAAAAATTTTTTAATCAAAAAGAACATTAGTGATCTATGAGACTTCAAGTGGCCAAATAAATGAATAATTGGAGTTTTGGAAGAAGATGGGGAGAAAAAATGCCCCAAAACTTCCCAAACTATAAATTTACCCCCAAGTCCAATGAAGGCACAGGCACATGAAAAAAACCCTGTGCCATGGCATATGATAATCAGAGTCCTCAAATCAGTAATAAAGTAAAAATATTGAAAACAGAAAAACAAAAACATTATATAAAGACAGAGATAGAAATGACAAATTTCTCAGGAGGAACAGTGCAGGTATGAAGACATCTTTAAAATTTTGAAAGGAAGGGTACCTGGGTGGTTCAGTGGGTTGAGCCTCTGAATATCAGCTCAGGTCATGATCTCAGGGTCCTGGGATCGAGTCCCATGTAAGGCTCCCTGCTCAGCGGGGAGCCTGCTTCCCTCTCTGCCTGCTTCTCTGCCTACTTGTGATCTCTCTCTGTCAAATAAATAAAACCTTTAAAAAAAATGTTTTTGAAAGGAAAAAAATCTATCAATGCAGAGTGCTTTACCTTGAAAAATTATTTTACAACAAAGACAAAATAACTTTTTTGGACAACAAATGATGAACTACTATGTCACCAGCATATTCAAACTACCAGAAATACTATATCCTTTAACTTATAATGGATTTAAGATTTTTCTCAAAAATGATACTAGGAAAGTGATGCCACAAAATGTCCCAAATGAAGAACACTAGATATGGTAACAACATGGGTAAATACATGACTTTTTCCTCGTCATTTAAATCTTTATAAAATATAACTGATTCTTTAAACCAAAATATCATCAAGTGTTCTGTAATGCATATAGAGAGTAAATATTTCCAATTTTGTAGACATTATAACCTTTATTGCAGGCACTTCTGTCTGTAGTTGTAGCTTAAAGAGTTAGAGAATATGTAAACAAATACGTGTGGCTGTATTTCAGTTAAACTTCATTTTCAAAAATAGTTGATTTTAGTTTGGTCCTTGTTGAAAACAAAAATAATAGCAATGTTTAATGGTGTTTGTAACATATATAAAAATACAAACTTCATTTTCAAAAATAGTTGATTTTAGTTTGGTTTTTGTTGGAAACAAAATAATAGCAGTATTTAATGGTGTTTGTAACATATATAGCTACAATAATAACTTAGCTACAATAGTATAAAAGCCAGAGGGAAAGAAATAGATGTATGCTATAGAAACATTTTTTTCTATATATGGAGTGAGATGATATTACTTGAAAATAGATTGGAAAGTTAAAAATGTATACTATGAATCCTAAAGCTACCAATATAATTAAAAAACAAAAAAGGTACTGGTAATAAACCTATAAGGGAGATGAAATTGAAAAATAAAATATAATTGATTAATCAAAGAGAAGGCAGAAAAGAGGAAATCTAAGGAAAGTGATGGGGAAAATGAAAAACAAATATGACCATCGATAGGACCATTATCAATAATTATAATAAATGTAAGTGGTCTGAATACCCCCAATTAGAAAGCAGAGATTGTCAGATTAAATAAAAAAGTTAAGACTTGATTATATGTTGACTACAAGAAGCACACTTTAAATATGAAGAAATATAAAAAGTAGAACAAAATGTAGAAACATAAGTGAAAAGAATTCTGGAATGACTATTTTAATATCAGAGTAGATGTCAGACCACTATTAGCAGACTGTTACCAGAAGTAGAGAAAACAATTTCTGATAAACGATAAAGGGTTCAATCAAAAGGACATAAGAATCCTAAATGTTTATGCACCTAATAACAGAACTTTAAAATACATGAAGACAACATGGATGAACCTTGAAGACATTATGCTAAGGGAAATAAACCAGACACAAAAGAACAAATATTGTATGATTCTACTTAGATGAGGTACCTAGAATAGAGACTGAAAACAGAATGGTGGTTTTCAGGAGCTCGGGGCGGGAGAATGGGGAGTTAGTGTTTAAATGGTATGGAACTTCAGTTTGGAAAGATGAAAAATTTTTGGAGATAATCATAGTAATGGTTACACGACAATGTGAATGTATTTAATGTCACTGAACCATACACTTAAGAAAGGTTATAACATCTACAAATTTTATATATATTTTGTCACAATAAAATACATGAAGCAACAATTGATAAAAGTATGATGAGAGAGAAAACACAATTATAGTTGGAGATTCCAATACCCATCTCTTAACAGCTTATGCAATAAGTAGGCAGAAAGGCAACAAGAATATAGTAGAGTTGAACGACACTATTAAACACCTTGACCTAACATTTTTAGAATACTCTGTGGAATGACAACAAAATAAGCATTTTTCTCATGTGTACACAGAATATTTATCAAGGTAGCCCAAGTTCAGTGCTATAAAACAAGTCAATAAAACTAAAAAAAGACTGAACTCATACAAATAAGTTCTCTGACCATAATGAAGATCTCTAGATATATCATCCCCAAATATTTGGAAACTAAACAACATACTTCTAAATAACTAAAGGATCAAAGAAGAAATAAAAAGAGAAATTAAAAAATATTTCAAACTGAATAGAAGCACATTTCAGAACTTGTGGATTTCCCTAAAGCAGTATTTGGAGGGAAATTTATGTTGCTGAACATCTATACTAAAAGAAGGTTCAAATCAAAGACCTCAGGTGATAAGTAATTAGTAAAAGAACAAGTTAAACCCAAAGTAAATAGAAGAAATAATAAAGATCAGAGTGAAATTAATAAAATAGGAAATAAAGACAATAGATAAAATTAGTAGAACTTAGCTATTTGAGAGGATCAATAAAATTGATAAACTTGGAGCCAGACTAATCAGGAAAAAGAAGAGATACAAATTACCACTGTCAGGGATAAGAAAGGTGACTTCCTTGTAGACACTACAGATGTTCAAGGATAATAAGGGAATATTATAATAACTTTATATGCCAATAAACTTGATAAATCTCATGAAATAAATTCCTTTAAAGATCAGAATTACCTAAGCTTACCAAGAAGAAAGATAAAATGAACAGCCCCGTATCTACAAAGGTAACAAATTGTTAAAAACCTCTCCTCAGGAAAAACTCCAGGACTAGATTGCTTCCATGGTGAATTTAAGGAGGAAATAATGCCAATTTTATATAAAATCTGTCAAATTGAAAGGAAGGAAATACTTCTTAGCTCATTTTATAAGACCAGCATTACTCTGACACCATAACCAGAAACATGACAAGCAAAGAATTTCAGAATAATATTTTTCATGCATAGATGAAAAATTTTAAATAAAATTATAGTAAGTTGAATTAGTAATATATTAAAAGTTAATACATCATGGGTTTATCTCAGGGATACAGAACTAGTTTAACCTTTGAAAATCAATTAATGTAATGCACCATGTCAACCGACTAAGAAAAACAATATCATCATATAAATACATGCAAATAAATCTCAGCAAAGTAGGAATAGTAGGAAACTTCCTCTATGTCAAAAAAATATCCACAGCTGACAATGATGAAAGACGGGATGCTTCTTTCCTAAAATCGGGAACAAGACAGGATATCATCCAGTACAATCAGAATCCCAGCAGGTTTTTTTTTTCTTTCTGTCTTTAATTATTATTAACATATAATGTATTACTTGTTTCAGGGGTACAGGTCTGTGGTTCATCACTCTTACACAGAGTGTAAAAATTAAATTTTTTTTTAGAAAAAAATTTCTTTTAGAAAGAAAATTTCTTTATAAAAATAACATACTCAGGCCACACACACGTCTATCAAGAAATTCTGAATCAGTAAGTTTGGTGTGGCCTCTTGTTCTGTTCTTTGAATTTATTTTAATTGTAAAGTATATATTTTACAATTAAGTATATAAATATATAAAACATAAAAATTACTGTTTTAATCATTTTAAGTGTGTAGTTCACTGGAATTTAATTCATTTACATTGGTGTGCAACCATCACCGCCATTCATCTTCAAAACGTTTTTCACTTTGCAAAACTGAAATTCATACCCATTAACCACTAATTTCCCATTCTTCCCGCCCCTCAACTCTAGGTAACTGCTATTCTCCTTTCTGTATTTATAAATTAGACTATGCTGAGTATCTCATATGAGTGAAATCAGACATTATTTATCCTTTTGTGACTGACTTATTTCATTTAGTCTGATGTTTTCAAGGTTCATCCACATTGTATGTTAGAATTTTTTAAGGTTGGATAATAATTCCATTGTAAGTATATACACCATTTTGTTTATCCATTCATCTATCGATGGACACTTGGGTTGCTTCCACCTTTTGGCTGTTGTGAATAATGTTGCCTTGAATATGGATGTACAAATATCTATTCATGTCACTGTTCAAATTTGGGGAGCCATATACCAAGAAGCAGAATTTCTAAATCATATAGTAATTCTATTTCTGGTTTTTTGAGGAGCCTCTGTACTGTTTTCCAAAGCACTGAACCACTTTACTTTTCCACAAGCAGTGCACAGGGGTTCCAATTTCTCCACCTCCTCGCCTTTTGTTATTTTAGGATTGTTACACATCCTAAGGGGTGTGTAGTGTTAAATCATTGTGAATGGATTTGTATTTCCCTAATGATTAGTGATTTTGAGCATCTTTTATTAGCCTTTTGAATATCTTCTTTTTTAATTTACATTCAACTTAGTTTACATATAGTATATTACCTTCTTTGGAGAAATGTCCATTAAAGTTCTTTTTTTTTTTAATCAGGTTGTTTGGGTTTTTTGATTACTGAGTTTTAGGAGTTATCTATGTATTCTGGATATTAATCTTTTTCAGATAGGGAATTCACAAAGATTTTCTCCCATTGTGTGTTATCCTTTTACTCTGTTCACAGTATCCTTTTTTTTTTCTTCACAGTATCCTTTTATGTACAGAATTTTTAAAATTTTGAATGAAGTTCAATTTGTCTGTTTTCCTTTTGTTGTATCTGTGCCTTCAGTGTCATAGTCAAGAAATGGCCAAACCTAATGTCATGAAGCTTTTATCTTTTCTTCTAAGAGCTTTATAGTTTTATCTTTTACATTTAGATCTTTGAGCTCTCTCTCTTTTTTTAATGCATTATGTATGATTTTGATGCATTCTCCTGTTTAAAAAAGAAGTACTGCTTTAGTCATACTCAGATGCTACTGTTTAAGATTCTGTGGCTAAAAAGTAAGATGTTAGCTGGAATGGGACTCCATCCCAGACCAGAGCCATGGAATATTTGAGAAGCTGTGATGTCAGCTTCAGAGTTAAAATTTTCTTATTTTTGTCTAAACTAATTAATTTCCCTTTAAAGTAGCTGTGTGGCCAAAGGAATATGGTTCTTTGGCTATTCTGTCCCTTGTTCTCTGAAACTAGAAGCAATCATAACATTATGGTTTAAATAAGTTTAGGAGTGGGGGTGAGATAAAAAGTAACATAGCCTGTCAGGTGGGTTCTGGAACAAGAGATTGGCCTTGCTACTCCTGTTCCAGGCCAGTATCTTTACTGAACCATTTGTAGCATTCACTATGATCTCTCAGTCTTAACTCTTCTCCCAGAATTCCAGTGTGTGAGAAAGTGAGGTGTAGGAGTATACCAGGAAGAAACTGCCCCCTGAATTTTCATGTAAAGCTGCTTTTAAAAGGCTATTTAACGCTTGCACAAGAGTACAAGGTAGAAATCAATTGTGAGATTCAACGGATAGGATGAGAGCTAACCATTCTTGGACCTCAACTAAGTAGTTGGGCAAAACATATGTGTGTTTGTGTGTTCTGTGATAATTTTTTTGTCTTTGTTCCCAGAGCTCCCAAATGTCAGATGTGACCAGCAGAGAGCTCCATTCCCAAGCTCAAGAACAACTGCAACACTACCTTATGGGCAGGGCCCTAGAAGAGAGAGCCCAGCAGCACAGGGAAGCTCTGATGGCTCAGATCAGCACCAACATTGAGCAGTTAATGAGTATGTGCTCGTTCCATTTTTGTTTCCTAAAATGAACAACCTGTGCAAGATTTTGTGACATCCAAAATCTTCAGAAGGAAAATACCATTTAATGGTTTATTAGCCTATCTCTTGCCTTCAGAAATTTCTAGATCCAGAACATGCCAGCACATGATCTTTCCAAATAACACAGATCCCATAACCTTTTGACTGCTTCTCCCAGCCTTGATGTCCTTCATAGGTATCAACTCAGACAACAGTAAAGATCCTGAGCCCTACTAGCCAGATTCTGTTGTGTAGTCTTAAAAGCTTTTGGTCATATTTTAGAAGTAGATGATGACAGTTGTTACTGTGATATTTTATAATTTTTAATGAAGTGCTTTCACAAAAGTTAATCTGCTCCTCACAACCACAGGTACATTTAGTGAGAGATCTCATCCATGAAGCCACAGTGCTTCAGTCCACCTGTGAAACACTTTTAATATGTATGGAGGCGAGGCGGCCAGAGTTCTCTATTTAGTAATAGTACTAAATAATGGTAATTTCAAGTTTTGTATTTTTCAATAGATAGGTGGCTGTAACTGAGCTTCCCATATATGCAATGGGGTTCTGCTATATGTTAAAAATTCATGTTCTTTAAATTATCTGAAAAAAAAAAACACATCTTTTTTTATTTTCTTTTAAACACATTATGGGGGGTGGACAGTTGCTGCCAGCCACACCTACAACTTGTGAATAGTCATATGCTATCTATAGCTAGCAATGATAATAGATTCAGAATTGGAATCCTGTCCCTGCCAACTATAGCAGAGTTCCAATTCTGTAGTTTCCTACTTGTATGGTACAGAGCTCTTCTACTCACCTGTTTATTTTCTGTTTACTACAGAGGCACCAAGTCTGAAGGAGGCAGAAGGGAAAGAACCTGAGCTCTTCCTCAGTAGATCCAGGCCTGTGGCAGCCAAGGCCAAGCAGGCCCATCTCACCACCCTGAAACATATACAGGCACCTTGGTGGAAGAAGCTTGGGGAAGAAGCAGGAGATGAGATTGATGTCCCAAAGGATGAGTTTAGTATAGAATTAGAAACTTTATTCATTGGTGGAACCAAACCCCCTTAGGGAGCTACCCAGAGAAATGACACAAATCCTTTATCACAGGAGAGTGTATTGGTTCTGCCTCTGGCATACTAGTAGACTAGAACTGTCCTAACTCATGGTTTTCCAGAGATTCCTCTCCAAATAAGATTTGCAGGCAGTAAGCAAAGAGTTGTCTTCTACCACTATTTCAGTTCTCTTTTCCTTTTTCTACATGACCATTCCTGGCCACACATACAAATTAGTGTGGCTTTTATTGTGGAACTAACCTCAGCGTGGCATTCTATTGCTTATATGAAATGTGGTATTTGTTTTGTTTTTGCTGTTTTCCTACTAAAGTTGTTTTCTAAATAAAAATTTCTAAATATTTTCAACAATTATTCTCAAAAACTTGTCAGGATTAATTCAACTTTTCATATTTGTTCCTTAGAATTCTACTAATATAAGAAGGGTTCTCTGGGCCTTTATTAAGGGGAGAGAAGGAAATGGTCATTTGAAGGGTAACAATGTATTTTTTAAAAGATTTTATTTATTTTAATTTATTTATTTTAAAGATTTTATTTATTTATCTTATTTGAAAGAAAGAGCAAGCGTGGGGAGGGGAGGGGCAGAGGGAGAAGCAGACTCCTGGCTGAGCAGGGAGCCTGACCTGGGGCTTGATACCATGGACCCCAGGATCAAAAGCTACCCCATGTGTCCCAGTAACAGTGTATTTGTGTTGTAACTTATGTAGAAATAAATTGTGGGATAGTAGTAGGCCAAAAAAAAATTGAAGGAAATATAACTGTTAAGGTTTTAAAATTATAATGAAGAGAGATAATATTATTTTTAGGTTGACTATGATGAGTTGTGTATATGCACTACAAACCCTAAAGCAGCTACAGAAGTTATATCTCTAAAAGAAGAGGTATAACTTATAAGATAGGGCAGTTAAAACAGAATCATTAAATAACTAGCAAAGTAATAGATTTAAACCTAACTATATCAATAATATATTAAATGTAAATAAATCATCTAGGTTTTGATTTTGAGAATTTTTTACCAAAAGAGTAGATGGAAGATGAGAAATGTTTTTTAAATCTGTTCTTGGCCCCTCTAAGCTCCCTTTAAATTATGCTTATAAACTGGCATATTCTTTCGTTAGTTCTGTATTTTCTTATATCCTCACTTCGTAGGATATTTTTTCCTGAAAGTCTTATTTAGGTTAATTCATTTATCTAAATTTAAAAGTTTGTCAGATAAATTTTCACTCTACCAAATTTTTGCAGGTGATAAGTTTATAAATAAATAGTTTTACTACTGTATAATATAAGTTGCCAGTTTTCCAGTCTCCTTGCAATTTTTCCAGCCTATCACTGCTGCCTGGTCACAAAGCTAGTGCCACGTATTGTAGGTTTTTTTCATGGCACTATCCCATATCTAGCTATCAATTTCAGTGTCATTCATTACTATATCACAAACCACTCCAAAACTTAGTAATTTAAAGTAACAACCATTCCATCCAAGATCAAATGCCATATTGACTCCTTCACCTAAAATCTGCATTTGAATAAAATCCTTAGGTAATTCATTTTTACATTAAATTTTAAGAAGTGCTGACCTAGGCTGCTTTTAAAAATTCAGTTGTTGTGGCCCACCTCTAATTTAATTACTCTAAGGTGAGTACCAACCATCAGTGTTTTTTAAAAGCCCTTCAAGTGATTCTAATTTGCAGCCAGGGTTGAGAACTTATTACTTGTTGAGTTTTGGTATAGAAAGAAGAATATCCACAATTTTCTGAAAGGCTATTAAAATGTTCCTCTATTTTCGGGACGCCTGGGTGGCTCAGTGGGTTAAGCGGCTGCCTTCGGCTCAGGTCATGATCCCAGCGTCCTGGGATTGAGTCCCACATTGGGCTCCTTGCTCGGCGGGGAGCCTGCTTTTCCCTCTGCCTCTGCCTGCCACTCTGTCTGGCTGTGCTCGCTTGCTCTCTCTCTCTCTCTCTCTCTCTCTGACAAATAAATAAAATCTTTAAAAAAAATTTTTTTTAAATGTTCCTCTATTTTCTAATGACTTGAGGCTCTATTTTCTTCAAATGCTTTGAGCAAAACAGCATATCACAACAGATTGAATACAGAAGCAGATATAAGAATCCAATTTCTTCTCTTAAGCCAAATTTTAAAGAGCTTTCCAAAAATGTAAAAAAGTGTCCCTCTTTTCTTCAAAACTTTCTTTGGGAAAACATACTTATATTCATAAAAATATTTTTATGTTAATGAAAGTATAATTTATTATTATACTTTTTAATGCATCATTAAATAAGTATTTTAATATTTTATTTAATGATATTAATATTGATATTAAATAATAATGTTTTGATTCTTTTTGATATGTTTCGATTCTAATATGGTAAACATCAAGAGAAATAAATAGTAGTTTGCTGGAGCCTTCTCTTAATGGTTTTTACTGAAGCTGATTATTAAGTTTTCAGGAATCTTATGAACTAATTGTACCATAAGAATAAATTATATAGAGAAGATTCAAAGATGTTGGAGTAGTAAGCACCTGGAATCTGTCCACTCACCTAGACAAAAATTGCACTGGCATAATATGTGTCATGTAACTATTTTGGAACTCCTGAGTCTATGGAAATTTCTCAACTTCTAGGAGGAGGTTTGGAAGATAAATGCAGTAAATTTTAGTCAATTTCAGCTCTAAGTACAAGGAGCAGCTGCCTTTCCCTACACTTCTGCTCCCCACCCTGACACCCTGGCACTCTGTTAGGTGGCTTTACACATTTCTGGAGCAGGTTGCATACAATTAGTCTGAGTCAGGGTGAGCAAGAAGGACCCTGTCCTCCAAATACTGGTGATCTGTGCTTTGGTCAGTGATTGCTGCAGAGGTGCAGACAAAAAACAGAATGGTCATTGTTGTTGTACTTACTCCCATTGTTGCAAGTCACTCCCCCTCTGGCTGAAGTGACCTACCGGGGACTTAAAGGGTTACCCCTTTTTACCCTCCTCTTATTTTTTCTTTTTCTCCTTTTGGAAGCCGGACATTAAAAACTAGGACATTCAAAAGCCAACTATGCATGAAAATGGCCCATCCACTTTATGGAAACCTTCTTGAGAGATTATAGAATGGTGCCTTATATATTTTTTTAGTCTCTCAACTATGCATTATGCACTTTGAAGTGCTCAATTAGTAATTGTTAAAAAATGGAGTTCTCAGCATTTGGCTAAATGTCTATTACATCAGATGTTTAACCCTAAGATGCAACTGTTTATTCAATGAATACCTTTAAGCATTTATGATATAAAAGAGGCTGTGCTAAATGCAAAAGAAAGATACAGTATCTGGTAATGGAGCTTGTGTAGAGATAACATTAAACAAGTAAATGATTTAAAGTATGAGGATGATCATTTTGCAGGGAGTGATGTGAACCTGAGAGTCACTGACTTAGTCTTCGAGATGACCAGAAGAAGCCCCTTGAAGTGAATTGAAGAATGAACTGACCAGTTGGAGTAGAAATGCAGTATTCTAGATAGAGGGAATATAAAAATACCAAGTATCCAACCAACTTATTATGAAGGAGGCACTCAGTAACAATTTGTTGAGTCTAGATTTATTTAGCACACATTAGGATATCCAAGTTAAGTGCCCTTGGTGTTCATGTAATACAGTCTCAAGAATAAATAATAAGCAGAATAGAAAGATTGATACAACTAAAATTAAAATTAAAATAATAAATATAGAATGAGTGAGTTAGTTTCATAGAATGCCCATACAACACATAGAAGAGAGTTGGGGCAAGCTCTCTAGAATGTGCAACTCTCAGCACTACACAGGCATAAAGAGGAAGTCAATATCTTAATGGAAAAGAGTCTCTCAGGGAACAGAGACTCAACACCTGTGTCCCCATGGGAGTCCCGTGAGATGTCATTACTGGGTCTATAAATTATGCAGCCAAATCCTGCATTCATATTAATCAGTCTGTATTTCTTTTGTCCATTGGCCTAATTAAAATGTATGCAAAGAAAGTGAATGAGAAGGTTGGTAATCTTGAGGGCTGAGAGAAATAAGGCAGAAGACAGAGGCTAGGGCTACATTTCTTTCAGGGATCAGAAGGGAAGCTGTTAATTGCTGTTTATACAAAACTTCTTAATTTGATTTGAGTTCCAGATTGAATACACATTCCTAAACAGGGTGCTTAGTACTGTTAAGTAGTAAATGGATAAAATCCATGAATTGTTAAGAAATCTGATAAAAAATCAAGGGGGAGTTTATTGAGTAGGACATACATAGGACAATTTAAAGATAATTAGGAGGTCCATAAATTTTCTTATGATATTGCTGTATATGCAAAGCTTCACATTTATTAGTTATATCTGCAACAGTGGGGTGACTTTGTTAATCTTGGTGATGTTTTAGTGATAGAGTCCTTGGAAGTACCTAGGAAACATGTCAGAGATGTCAGTTTGATATGTAACTTGAGTTCCAGTGACCTCTTTGTGTTAACATAATTCATTAAGTATAGCTGTATCCTGAGGAAATTTTATAGCATTGGGAAGTTCTCCAAAAGAGGGCCCTGCTACATGCACTAAAATATATGATAAGATTCTTCAAACATCACCTGGAGATGTCCACGTCACAAAGCTTGCTTAGAGACCTGAAATTTATTCCTAGATCCTAGATCAAAAATAAGCCACATCCTTTCCTGCCTGGCACATGTTCTGTACTTAGTAAATATTTGTTGAATGAGTGTTGAATAAGAGCTTTGTGTTTACACCCCCTAGGAATTTTCCACACTTTGATTTCAGATTCCTCATGCCCTTGGCTCTAGGTGGAGAAGGAAGTCACCATTTCCCCCCATATGACTCCCTCATATATTTGTAAATGCTCAATAACAATTCATACAGAAATGGTATCTGACTTCTTGTGGCATGAATGCTGCTCCTCCTCTACAAAATACCATGACTTTATCCCCTGGAGAGAACAAGCCCATGTTGAGCCATTCCCCTCCCTTTGCTTACCATGTCTTTCAAGGTTTTCTGCCTGGCACCACGTGTTCCATGAAGTACTCAGAGTCTGCTGATTCAGTGGGGGAATACTCTTAAAGTTAAAATACCCAATCAATTCTTCAGGAGCTTGGACTATTCAGGCCTTTGAGTCAAATAGCTCTAGTATCTCTAGATCCTGCAGGCACAATGGGAGTTGGTTTTTTTTTTTTAATTTTTTAAATTTATTTATTTGTCAGAGAGAGGGAGGGGAGAGAGAGCACGAGCACAGGCAGAGTGGCAGGCAGAGGCAGAGGGAGAAGCAGGCTCCCTGCCGAGCAAGGAGCCCGATGTGGGACTCAATCCCAGGACGCTGGGATCATGACAGCCGAAGGCAGCCGCTTAACCAACTGAGCCACCCAGGCGTCCCCACAATGGGAGATTTAATAGTGATTACTTCCTCAGCTGTCCAAAGAGCAGCTCCCAGCCAGACTATGGCTGGGAGACAACCTTTCCATCTCCAGGGTAAGGATGGTTGGTCTCTTTATCTCTTCTGCTCTTCCATGTGCCAGGGTTCCTGCAGGGTTCTTGCTTATTCCTGCCCACATTTAGGCAAACTGGGATTGATGTTTAGCTAGAGCTGAAAGATAGACACTGGGACCTTAACCTTTGTAGGAAAAGAAACTGACAAGCTTCTGCATCCCTCAGGCATCTCTGGTGTCTCTGAGAAGACTAGAACCAGGAACACCAGCGCATTCTACACTTACAACCCTTCCAAGACTCAACCTTCCATCCTTGCTCCCCATCTCAGAGCTCATCCAGCAGGAGGAAGGAGGCACCTGCAGCTCCACACAGAGAACAGGTCCCAAATCTCAATCTCTTATATTTTCAAAGATAGATGATATGCAAGATTGACCTGTGGAGACTAAAGCCTGGAGTAGGATGAGAAAATACATATTAAGCATTGTTGAACATTCCAAATTTTAAGGAGTACAGAGGATGAAACAAAAGTCATCAGATCTGTTCTCAGTTTTCCTAAAGCCAGCTCTCCCCAGGGTCTGGTGCCTTGTCAAGAGTGCCAACATTCCCAGGAGGAAAGTCAGAACAAAAGTCTATAGAGATCCATCTCTGGCATCTGTTGCTAGGAATCAATTTGTGTGAAGAATGACTACTGACAAGATATAGAGAAAATGGTCTGAAATCTATGTCATATCATACTGGCCTCCTTGGGATACCAGAACAGATCCAAAATATTTCACAGAGGAGCAATCCCTCTGTCCTCAGCATAGGTGGGACACCAGTTCCCATCTGCTGCAGGTGCAATCGTCAGGCATGCAGGTTCTACTAAAAAAAAAAAAAAATGAAGCATGAGCAGGGATACCTGTACTTCCCAGAGGAGACACCCATGACTTGTGATCTATAAGTGCCAAGAAATTCAGAGGAATTATCTTTTCTTGGGTTTTCAGTATGGGTGTTCAGTATATTCTGGATCCTTCTGGGGGTTTTTGCTAATGCAGGGGAAGGTAATCAATTTTTGCTAATGTAGAGGAAAGTTGCCCCATGCTCTGCAGGGCAAGTATAAGCAGATATTTTCATCCAAAACGCAAATCTCATAATTTAGACTTTATTTCTCCCCTAGGGAATCCTGATTAATGAGGATTTTATTTGATGGCTGCATTTAAGTATAACTCAGAGAGACCAGCTTCGTGATAGATTCCTACATCATCTATCAGGAGCTGTTTCAGCTGTTGATGCAGGCTGCTGAGTGCCCCCACCCTAAACAGCTGCAGCTGGTACTCAGCCACATTCTCTTGCTAATTAACCTCAGTTAGATCTTGGAGAGACTGTAGAAAATGTTCTGGCTGTCCTGGCTCTGTGGCTCTCACTGGGCTCTCAGTTTCAGTGGCCTTTCCTTTGGACCAGCACTTGATGGCCCACCGTGGCTTTGACCCTCTTTTTCTTCAAAGACCCCAGGAAGCTCCCTTGAAAATAACCTGTATTCTAGCACTTTTGTGTTTGTAAATAGTACCTTCAGCTACTATTATTTATTACTATTACTATTATTTATACTAATAAATATGGAGAAAGAGAAGTAGTAATAACAAAGATAATCATAATTAAACTAGAAACTTTTTAAAACCTTAGTTAAGTGGATTTTGCTAGTTTGTTTTTTGTTTTGTTTTGTTTTTGTTTTACTTGGAGTATAGTTGACACAGAACATTACATTAGTTTCAGGTGTACAACATAGTGATTCAACAACTCTATATGTCATGCCGTACTCACCACTAGCTACCATCTGTCACCACACAACACTGTTATAATGCCATTGACTATATTCTCTATGTTATACCTTTTATTCCCATGAATTATTCATTCCATAAATGGAAGCCTGTATCTCCTACTCCCTTTCATCCATTTTGCCCACCTCCTTCCATCCCTCCTCCTTTGGCAACCATCAGTTTTTCTCTGTATTTGTGGGTCTGTTTCTGCTTTTTGTTTGTTCATTTCTTTTGTTTTTTTAGATTCCACATACAAGTGAACTCATATGGTATTTATCTTTGACTTATTTCACTTAGCATGATGCCCTCTAGGTCCATTCACGTTGTGATGGATGGCGAGATAACATCTTTTTTATGATTGAGTGATATTCCATTGTATATATATGAATTATGCTAGTTTTTAAAAATTAGCTAGGAAGCATCCCATTTCTATACCCTGTGTAGATTATCTAACATGGGAAGTATCCATTCATTGAAAATTCCAAAAGTGTTTTTCTGTAAAACTGTCTGGGCTGAAAAAGTATACTTAGTTCAAGGAAAAATTAACAACTTCTCAATTTTTTCTCTATGGTAATGGGCTTCAGGGTTTTCTACTTTTTTTAAAGCCAAATTTGAAAATATGTGTTCATACACACACACACTTCTTTTAGTAATTTTAGGTGTATAGAAAAAATTGAACAGATATATGGTTTCATATACTTACCCCCCATCTTCCCATCACCCAGCAATTTTTCTTTTTATTAACATCTTGCGTTAGTGTGGGACCTTTTTTGCAACTGATGAGCAGATATCAATACATTATTAACTAAAGTTCATAGTTTATATTAAAGTTCACTCTTTGTGTTATATAATTCTATCGCTTTTGACATGGGAATGTCAGGTAACCACCATGATGTAGCATACAGAATAGTTCCACTCCCTTAAAAAATCCCCCTGTGCTCTACCTGTTAATTCCTTCCTGCCCCTCCATACCCCTGGCCAACCACTGATCTTTTTACTATCTCTAATTTTACCTTTTTAAGATTGTTATACTGTTGGATCATACAATATATAGCCTTTTTAGACTGACTTCTTTCCCTTAGAAATACACATTTAAGTTTACTCATGTCTTTTTGTGGCTTAATAGCTCATTTTTAAAAAAAATTAGTGAATGATATTCCATTGTATGGATATGCCACAGTTTATCCACTCACCTATTGAAGGACATCTTGGTTATTTCTAGGTTTGGGAAATTATAAATTTATTATATATAAAATATATAATATATTATATTATCCTATATATATATAAAACCATTTATATTACAAATTATAAATATAGCTTCTATAAACATTTATGTAAAGGTTTTTATGTAGATGTAAGTTTTCACCAATATGAGTAAATACATAGGAGCATGTTTGCTGGATAGTATGGTAAGTCTATGTTTAGCTTTATAAGAAAACTGCCAAATTGTCTTCCAAAGTACTGTACCATTTTTGCATTCCCATGAACAATTAATGAGAGCTCCTGCTGCTCCACATCCTCGCCAGCATTTGATGTTGTCGGTGTTCTAAATTTTTGCATGTCTAATAAGTATGTGATGATATCTCATTGTTATTTTAATTTGCAATTCCCTAGTGACATATGATGTTCAACATCTTTTTATAGGCTTATTTTCCATATATATATCTTCTTTGGTGAGGTGGCTATTTAGATGTTTTGCTTACTTTTTAATTGGATTGTTTTCTTAGTTATTTGTATATTTTGGATACTAGTCCTTTACCAGATAGGTATTCCTCCCAGTCTGTGGTTTGTCTTTTCATTCTCTTGGCAGAGCCTTTCAGAAGATTTTCATTTTAAACAAGTCCAACTTATTAGATAACCCCAACACACACACACACACACACACACACACACAAACACACACACACACAGCTTTCCATGGACCATGCTTTTGGTGTTGTACCTAAAAAGTCATTGCCAAATCCAAGGTCATCTAGATTTTTTCCTATATCCTAAAATTCTTATAGCTTTGCATTTTACATTTAGGTCTGTGGCCCATTTGAGTTAATTTTTGTGAAAAGTGTAAGCCTGTGTCTATATTCATTTTTTTATATGGGTGTCTAATTGTTCCAGCACCATTTGTTGAAAAGACATTTCTTCACTGAATTGCCTTTCCTCCTTCATCAGAGCTCAGTTGGCTGTATTTGCATGGGTCTATTTTGGGTTTCTCTTACCTGTTCCGTTGATCTATTCTTTCTCCCTTACCACACTGTCTTGATTACTATAGCTTTATAGTAAGTCTTGAAGTCAGCTAGGGCCGGTCCCCCAACTTTGTCCTCCACCTTCTTCTCCTTTATTCTGTGTTCTGTTAGTTATTCCAGATTTTTCTTCCCATATAAACTTTAGAATTAGTTTCTTTTTTAATATTCACAAAATAACTTTCTGGAATTTCAGTGTGTATCATGTTGAAACTATGATTAATTTTACTGTTCTTATCCATGAACATGAAATAATTCTATTTAGATGCTTTATTTCTTTCATCAGTTTTGTTTCTCTCTTATAAAGCCTGTACATGTTTTGTTAGATTTATGCATAAGTCTGTCTTTTTTTTGGTGCTAATATAAATAACATTGTTTTTAATTTCAAATTCCAATTATTCATTGCTAGCATATAGAAAAGCATTTGATTTTTGTACATTAACCTTTTATCCTGCAACCTTACTATAGTTGCTTATTAGTTCCAGGTGAGGATTTTGTTTTTGCTTTTTATTTTTTGTTTCTTAGTTTATTAGGGATTTTTCTACGTATATAATCATGTTCTACAAACAAAGATAGTTTTACTTCTTCCCAATCTGTATATCTTGTCTTACATTAGATAGAAATTCCCATAAAATGTTAAATAGGAGTGATGATAGAGGATGTACTTGCCTTGTTCCCAATCTTAGGGGGAAAAAATCTTTTTTTTTTTTTTAACCAGTAAGAATGATATTAGCTGTGAGTTTTTTGTAGATGTTCTCTATCAGGTTGAGGCAGTTCCCTTCTATTCCTAGTTTTCTTTTTTTTTTTTTTAAGATTTTATTTATTTATTTGACAGACAGAGATTACAAGTAGGCAAAAGAGCCAGGCAGGGAGAGAGAGGAGGAAGCAGGCTCCCCGCAGAACAGAGAGCCCGATGTGGGGTTTGATCCCAGGACACTGGGATCATGACCTGAGCTGAAAGCAGAGGCTTTAACCCATTGAGCCATCCAGGCGCCCCTATTCCTAGTTTTCTGAAGGTTTTTTTTTTTTGTATGAACGGCTGTTTAATTGTGTCAAATTTTTTCACCTATTGATATAATTGTGTGATTTTATATGTTTTTTAAATTATTGTTTCCCAGAGAGGATTGTCTAAAAAAAATTTGTTTATGTGAGAGAGAGAGAGAGTGCATGTGCATGTGAGGGAGAAGCAGACTCCCCACTGAGCAGGGAGCCTGATTGGAGAGGGGGGCTCCATCCCAGTACCCTGAGATCATGATCTGAGCCAAAGGCAGACTCTTAACCAACTGAGCCACCCAGGCATCCCAATTTTATATTTTTTGTATATACATTTATTTATCCTATATTTCTCAAGAAAATTTATTTCTTTCAGATTTTAAGATATATTGGCATAGTTATACATCAGATTCTTATGACTTTAAACATTTATTCATTTAACAATTATTTATTGAATGTGTACTCTGTTGAAGATATTACCTTAGGTACGGAGATTACATTAATAAATAAGGCTGCATGAAGGTTTTGGGATAAATTTTTACTTGACATAAGGGAAGGTGAGAATAAGGAGGAAAAAAACTGGAAAAAAGAAGACCAAAAGGGAACTGGGTAATAGTAAATCAGAGAGGATGTAAAATTTCCTGTCCCCCAAATTGTTATCACTGAACTCTTAATTGAGGAGTGGTCACTCTGTAAGGGACAAGTAACTGAGTAATGATAGGCTTCCGTGATTTCTGTAGTCCCTAAATGCTCTAGAGTTCAGAATAATATCCAAACCTTTTACCATAAAATATCACACACCACTTCATAACCTACTCCTTGTCTACCTGTTCATGTTACTCATGTTGTTCTTCAAAGAGTCCATGCACATGCATTTGCCTCCACTGCTCTTTTCTCTTTTACCTGATGGGTCAACTCCTAGTTATCTTTTATTATCTTGATCACTTTCTCAAGGCCTAAACTGCTTTCATTAAATTGCATTCTAAATAACTTCCAGTCTTTCGGTGCCCTCAGTTCAGCTCTTTAACCTCCACCCAGTATTATTATTCCTTTGTTTGCCTAGTGATCACTGTAATTCTCACTGAATGACCCACTCTGTGCTGACCCAAGAATGAAAGGCAGGGCCTTAACACCTACTTACTAGAGGGACAATTTTCTAGTCTCTTCTCCGGTAAGAAAATTTCATTATGTTAAAACTGGAAGATCTGTTCTAAGGCTGAATGTGGAAATAAGGAATTATGGAGAAAGAATGTTTGTGTATGATTCCTATTTTCTCTGAGATAAAAATTGAGTACATCTGCTGGGAATGTGAAGAGGATGTTAAAAGTTTGAGTAACTGTTGTGGGAATTGGGAGAGGAAGCTGAAAACACACCAGATTTGGGAGTGTGCTGAGGATGAAGTTGGAAACTGAATGTGTAGAAGTAATCATCTTCCTTATGTCAGATTTTCTCCTGCAGCATTCTGCACACCAAAGGTAGGTGCGAAGACTGGTGGTTGCACTGAACCAGACTTTCCTGGGTGGGTACAATCAGGGATAAGAGAATATAATGTACTGATGAAGGACGGCAGCTTCGGGCAGCTTCGGCATTTGATAACTTCAAATCCTGGCTCTGCCCTGCATTATGTGAATTTATGCAAATTACTTAATCTTTTCAAGCCTTATTTTGTCCAGTATAAGATGATGATAATCATACCTACTTCACAGATTCCAAAGATACTAGAGTGCTCTACTGCATACTGTTCTTGGACCTGGAGGGAGATACAGTTGAGATCAAGAGACAAAAATTCCTGTCTTGTGGAAGGAATAATTTAGTGAGGAGAGAGAAAATAAAGATAAATGAAATAAAGATGGCAAAGTGCTTAGGGAAAAAATAAGCAGAGAAAGGGTATAGTGCATGCAGGGGACTGCTATGAAAGGTAAGTAGTCAGGGTAGGCCTTAGTGAGCTGATGTTTGAATCTCAAAGAGTTATGTAAACATTAGCATGAGGATGCATATAGTGGGCTAGCAATAAATTCAAACTAATGGTCTTATTGTGAAGAGTACCTGAAGTCAAGGGAGCTGGCTTTCCCCTCTTTCCTTAGGCCTTAAGGAGAGCATGCATGATTTTGGTGACAATTACTGGAGCTTCTCACTGACTCCCATTGTAGACCTGGGACCTCAAATCTCACCTTTTGCTTAAGTCCCAGCTCAAATGTCACTCCCTAGGAGGCACTTTTCTAGTAGTATTCCTTATTCTCCCACTCCTGTCCTTAGAGACATCTCAGATTCTCTTTCATGAAGCTGCCAGGTTCTAGTCCGAGTTCTAATCTCCAAGTCACCATTTATCTTTGGGTGACTCCCTTTATTCCGGTTCTTATTTTTTGTCAGTAAAATGAAAAAATCACATTAGACGACCTACTTTGGGGTTCTTGATATTTTACGATTCTAAGAGCAAAATCCATATCCCCACTCCCTTCTCAAAGCTCATTCAACAACCCTATGACACCTGGTGCTCGCAGTACGGGGCTCCGCAAAAGCCCAAACTGTAATCTTGGCGAGTCACCACCAGCAACGCACCAGCACTGGAGCGAGCAACCTATTCCCTTCGCACTGTTTAACACCTGACCTACCGCAGAAGGCCCGCCCTCCCGGCATTTCCGGTTCTTCCGCTGATCTTCTTCCGGAACACTTGCTCACGTTTGACTCCGCCCCTCCTCCAATGTTTAAAGACCATTGGCTCTTTCTTTGAGGAAGCAGAGAATTTCCTGGCGTTGATTGGTTTCCGTCATTGTTGATGGGTTAGTTACAAACAAGGCGTGCCTGGTCTCCCTGGTAACGCTCCGCCGATAGCCGGGATTGGTTCATGCCCTAATCCCATCTTCCGTCCCAACTGCGAGTGGTTGAGTCCCTTGACGGGGCGCGGCGGTGGTAGGTGTCGCGGACGGGATTCCCGAGCTGACGTGGCTTAAATTTGGAAGGGGGCAGCTGGTGCCTCCGGCCGCAGCCTCTTCCAGGTGAGTGAGGTATACTTCCCAACTCCTCCCTTCCTTGAGTCTTTTTAACGGTCACTCCTGCTCAGGGGCTGCCGAAGCGGCCACTCTCGGGTCGCTTCCCTGCCCTCCTCTTCCTGATTCAGTCCGGGATCCGGCCCTACACACGCCTCCCTTCACCTACCAGGCCTACTTCTAGTTGCTCACAAGCAAACTGGCCCCGTCGAAGGGCTTCGGGATCTCCCTGCGCGGCCTCGAGGCACATATGCGCGGTCTGCCCCCTGCCCAGGACGTTTCTTCTCCGGGGGCGACGGAGGGGCTCTCGGGTCAGTCCTGTTCGCTCGGCCTCGTTCCGTGAGCGGCCTGCTCAGGCCGCCCTAGTTACGCAGGAGCTGACGTCGGAGAGAACCTGCCCGGCCCCTGCGTTCAGGCCCTAAACAAACTTAGGGTCGGGAAAGAGAGGCGGGACCCAAAGGAATCAAAGCTGAAGGCGGAGATCACAGAAACAGTGGAGCTACAACACAAAAAGGGTGCTTGTCAAACGATCCTGGTAATGAATTGCTTGTGAGATTCGGAGAGAGGAATGATCTTGGCGATGCCATCAGCACTAAAATCCCAGGAATCAGGTGGGCAGGCAGTTAGAGGAAAGGGAACCCTGAAGAAAGTTCTGGAGGAAAAAGAACTTGATTTGGTGGTGTGCAAGATATTTATCTGCTTAACGGGAGTGCTATGTAGGGGGAAGGGGAGGGCGAGTCCCTTGACAAACGAGGGATATATTTGTCTGACTTATTTAAAGAGTTCCAGCTGGTCTATGGGGAAAGGACAGTTTAAGTGTGGGACAGAGATATTTAAAGTCAGTGCATAAGTACTTCACTTTTGGGGATTGTTAGAAGCTTTCTGAGCTTTTAAAGAATCTTAAAGTTCTTTGCAAGATGGCAGTGGAATACTCTGTACAGAGAGTCTTGGAGTCCTTTCCAGAAACATGAAGTAATTAAATTTGTATCGTCAGAATGACTATGAATAGTCAAACCCAGTAAATGTTAGGTTGGAAATGGCACCATTTGGTCATGGAATAGATAAAGGAAAAGTTGAAGAGAACTAAAAAGTTGCAAATAATATACACTGATAGTTTCGCAGTTTTTAGTTTTCATCCTTGACCATGGATTGAACATCTAACGCTTTCCTCGTCACTGCATTACATTAGTTTAACCATATCCAGTAGTTCACATTTTTACATACCCTATCAATAAAACATTTTTGATCAAGTATATTCCAAATATATTATATTTATTGTATAGCAGTGTGCAAAGCACAGTAAACATATACAAAAACATATTTAAAAGGATGGAAAGTAAATTCTTGCCCACTCCCTAGGACACTCCCAACCCAATTTGGGGACCACATAAAGTTGTTTGTTTATTTTACAAAAAGGTTGTTTACATATCTAAGGACCTGCAGGCTAGATGGCAGAACCTTTTTTTTTTTTTTTTTTTTTAGGACCTCCATTCTTCTGGGATAGAAACTCCTAAAAACCATAAAAACCATCTTTTTTTTTTTTTTTAAGATTTTATTTATTTGACAGACAGAGATCACAAGTAGGCAGAGAGGCAGGCAGAGAGAGAGGAGGAATGCAGGGCTCCCTAGGACCCTGGGGTCATGACCTGAGCTGAAGGCAGAGGCTTTAACCCACTAAGCCACCCAGGTGCCCTCATAAAAACCATCTTTAGGTGATAATTTTTTTCCCTTCTGTTTGACTCTTAAAGGCCCCTTCCTTTCCCCCCCTTTGCATTAATGGACTAATTAAAGGGATATTGATTTTACTAATTTATAAAAATAGTAAATCATTCATAAACTTCTTTTGGTTAAAAAAAGTATAAGGAATAAATCACTTGGAACTCATCTCATCACGGATCATTGTTAGGAACCACTACATAAAAAAGAGGCTAGGCTCAATACTACTATATTTTTAATTAAGCCATGTAAAAATCAGCAATATGTATTTTTGGTAAAATGAAATTCAATAAAAAAGAATATAATATAAAAACAAAAATCTCTTTCTTCTCTAGCTCTGACCTTTTTTCCTGTTCTCCTCTTTGCTGAAGTAAAGCGCTGTAGATAATTTCTTATTTCTTCTTAAGAAACTTTCTGATCATACTTAAGCACATATATCCTCCTCCTTTTTCTCTCCCACAACTGGGATCATGATACACGTTCTCCACCTTTCTTTTGCCACGTAGTACTATATTTTTCTCTATCCATAAGTATTAAACTACCTCATTCTTTTTTTTATATCATCCCTTTTATTTACTTTTTTAAAAATTTCTTTTCAGCTTAACAGTATTCATTGTTTTTACACCACACCCAGTGCTCCATGCAATACGTGTCCTCCTTTTTATTTACTTTTTAAAAAATATTTTATTTATTTGTTTGTCAGGGAGAGAGAGACAGAGAAAGAGAGCACATGCACAAGCTGGGGGAGTAGCAGGCAGAGGGAGAACCAGGCAGGGGAATGCAGGGCTCATTCCTGGGACCCTGAGATCGTAACTTGATTTGAAGGCAGGCACTTAACCAACTGAGCCACACAGACATTCCTAACCTACCTCATTCTTTTAAAAGGCTGTGCAGCATTCCCTGTAGAAATATTGAAATGTATTTAGCGTGTCCCCTATTGATGGACATCAGGTTGTATTCAGTTATTAGACATCACAAACATGTACATATATCCTTATGCCCTTGTGTGAACATATCTGTGGTATAAACGTGGGATTCTTTGGGCCATAGCACTCTGAATCATTTTATTTTAGTTTATGTACTGCTCAAAAAAGAGTGCTTGTAGAAGTATAAGCATATGTAAGTATATGAGTGCTCTCATGGCCCCAGCTCTATTTTCAGCCCCACTGAAGATTGTTGGGCAATGGGGTTACTGAGAAAATAGATTATCTTTTGTTTATCTCCTCCAACCAAGAAGCTTTATGGAGCTTTGTGACTACTAGTCAAATTAATCTCCTTTATGTTTTAGTTTACTCAGCTTAAAACTGGAGATAATGATAGTACATCCTTGTTGGGTTTGTTTTAATAATAAAAAAAAGTAATAAGATTAAGTTTTTATATGTAAAGCTACTGAAACAGTACTTAGTGCATAGTGCTTTGTATATAAATTATTAACCACCATTTACTTCTAAATTTATTAATGAGAATAGTATTTTGTGTCATGAATATTAGATTTTCATTTTGTAATTGTAAAATTATGTCATAATATTAGATATGCTTTCCCCCTGCTATCTAGCTTCATATCCTCCTAGAACCTCAAACTGATTGAGAATCATATTGAGAATTAAGGAAAACTACTGAGGCTCAACCAAGTACACGTTAAATAAATTAGAGGAGTGGCTTGGAGATCTCACCTTTTTCTGTGTTGTTTCTTTGGGAAAACGTGATTTAAATTCCAAAGCAAACAGATGAGCTCCCAGGCATGCACTGTCTTAAGTTACTGCCTTTATTTTCCAGTGCCTTTGTACTAAGTTCTCTGTGCTTAGAGGCATGCCTTATATTTCTTTTTATATTTTTGTGGCTCCTGGCATTATGCTCCATGTCAAGTGGGTATTTTGAGAATTATATATATAAGCAAGAAGTGAAGACTGAGAGAAAATAATACTTATTAAATTCCAGGTGCCACCTCAACATACAAGTGCTGAGATCGTGTGGCAGCATTTGTGGAAGGTTTGGCCAGCAATGACTTTGGAAGATTGTTTTATTTGCCTAAGTGTTCTATTGGAGGTTGGCGGTCGCCTGAAGCCCTTTATTTTTTCTTTTCCCAAGTTGGTACTCATGATTCTGGTGCTTTATAAAACAGTAGCAAGAGCATTTTTTGTCCAACAGTCACATATATTCCTTACATAAATTTCTTACTGTGAACATGAGTATTTTTCCCTTTACTAATTTTTATATATGCTTTTGTCCATTTCTGTCCTATAGTGAGCCTAAAATGGGGGAGATCCATCCTCCTTCATTTCGCTTAAGCATGACTAATTAGTGTCTCTTTTGCCCTCAAGTTCTCTACCTTTGAACAACCTAAAATACTTAACTGTGCTTGAGATGCCTTTCCCAATTACATTTCCATATTATTCCTTTTATGTCAATAGCTATACAAATAACTCTTGAATCATGGAGTCATAATACTGGTCATTAGAGTGCTTCTTAGTCTTCTTCATTTGAAGATAAGGAAACTATAAAATAACTTACCCAGCAGAGTACAGCCTCTTTCTTTTGGAGCCAGAACTGAAAACTCAGTTCCTGTCTCCTGATTTGGTGCTTTTTCCACTATACTACCTACCTTCTCATGGACCTCTTGGATTACTGAATCAATCTATGAGAAACTCCTTTTACTTTGACCTGAAGTGGTACATCTTAATAATGATCTTACCTCAGATATACATGGTTTTAAACAGTTATGTGAGAAAAGTAACCCACTTTTCACTTGAAGAGCTTTTTATCTTATTCAGTAATGCTTATTTAGCAGACAGATTTTGAAATGTATTAATTTCTCTGTCAGTTTTCCTTATCTTAAAATGGCGATGATGGTAATACTGATCTTGCATATTTTGTGAGCATTATAGAGAAATGTATGTAAAGTGGTACATATTGCTCAGTAATTGTTATCATTACTATTATTGTTGTCCTATGTTCATCTCTATGTGTCCATGTGCAGTAATTTTTGGTAGGATGCTGGTGAAAACACACTCTCCAAGGGAGGATGAATGAGAATCTCACACATGGTAGTGGTGGATACCAGTGGTGTGGGGGAGAGGAAAATGGAGTTTTAGTTTGAGAAAATATTCAGGATTTTAATTGTGTGTTTGGAAAATGAAAAAAAAAAAACTTTCCCAATTGAAATTACATAACCATAACAATGTTCTGGGCTAATGGTGAGATATGAACGTTTTTATTTAGGTCATACCAACTTGGATGTGTATGTATGTGCATATGTTTCACATTTCTCTGAAGGGCCTATGGTTTTAAAATGGTTGCGAACATTGTCACAATGTCTGAAATCTCAGTAATTTTCTATTTAGCTCTAAAGGTAGTAGCAGTAGCAGTAAGATCCAGACTCCTTAGAGCAGAAAGTGTGGGTACAAATAGCAGGGCTATGATAGAGGAGAGATGGAGATTGGTTGTAGAATTTGAAGTGAAAATTATGGAAAATGGCCAGTGATTAAGGTATTTATAGGTCATGGTATGTGACCAGTCCAGGGGTTAAGTCCAGTAACTTGCTTATGGACAGCTCTAGCTATTAATTGATTTTTTAAAAAGATTTTATTTATTTATTTATTTGACAGACAGAGATCACAAGTAGGCAGAGAGGCAGGCAGACAGAGAGGAGGAAGCAGGCTCTCCGCTGAGCAGAGAGCCCGATGCAGGGCTCGATCCCAGGACCCTGGGATCATGACCTGAGCCAAAGGCAGAGGCTTTAACTCGCTGAGCCACCTAGGCACCCCTATTAATTGATTTTTTTAAAAGACCTTTTTATTGTAAAACAAAACTCAAGTACAAAAAACACACTAAAAAGTATATAGTTTGATGAATTATTAGGAAGTGGGCATTCTTGTCATAACTGTGAGGTCAAGAAATCTAACTTTGTTAGTCATCCAGGAAACTCCTCCATGTTCTCCTTCTTCTAATAGAAATCATTTCCTTGTGGTTTCTCTCTAGTTTTATCATCAAATGTAAACCTTGTCTCCTCTTCCCCCCCTCCCTTTTAACTTGTTATCTATTAAGTCTTTTCCCTACAATTTCTGTTGAAGAACTTAGTTTTTTTTTTAACCTATGGAGTTTCCCACACTTGGAGAATTTCACTTTCATGGGGCAATTCAGCATATTCCTGGGTGCCAGGATGTCCTTTGCATTTCTTGCAAATAAGCAGCTAGATCCAGAGGCTTCTCCAGACTGAGGTTTGATCTCCATCAAAACTATAGGTTGTGGTATAGTTTATCAGAAGGTTCAAAATATTTTTGTTGTTGTTGTTGTTATCATCTGTTGATGCTCAATGTCTACATCCATGAATTCAAAAGGAGATGCAGAATAATAGACTAAATATTCCAGTTCTATCATTTTGTTTTCATTTATTAGCTGGATAATTTTATAAGGAGATGGATCCTCTTATCTATATTTGGTTCCTGAATGGTAAAGTTCAAATAGAAAAGACCAGATAAATCCTTGACTTGGCTAGTTTTCAAGATACTTAGTTTAAATGGTGACTAGTTTAATATTATGAACTTGTGGAATTAAATATTTTTCATGGGTTTCAGTATATTGCAATTCCTACTCTTCTTAGGAACTCACTTATTCCTTTGGCCTGTGAGAACCAAGCCAGTTTGGCACCCAGGTCTCTCGACATGACTCTAGTTAAATTTTTTTTTTTAATTTTTAAAAAAACTTTTAATTTTTTTATTAACGTATAATGTATTATTAGCCCCAGGGGTACAGGTCTGTGAATCGCCAGGTTTACACACTTCACAGCACTCACCATAGCACATACCTTCCCCAATGTAAATAACCCCACCACGCTCTCCCTACCTGTACCACCCCCAACCTCAGTTTGTTTTGTGAGATTAAGAGTCTCTTATGGTTGGTGTCTCTCCCTTGTCTCTAAATTCTAGTTAATTTTTGATAGCTTCCTTGCTGTTTTGTATCACAAGATGTTTCAGGCTCATCTTGTACATTTCCTACTGCAGAACTGGTAGCTGTTTGTCTAAGAAGCTCTGCTATTTAAGAAAAAAGAAAATTTAACGGGAAATAGATGCCAATCTGGCACTAGAGATGTTCATTGCTTCTCAGTTTGTCATTATTTTTAAGCCTTTTCAGTGGTCAGAGCTAGGAAAATAGAAGTACTGAAGTAAAAATACCTTGTAAGTTCATTCTGATACTTTCAATCCAAATTCAATATCAGTTTTTATCTTGAGGTGCTTAATTTCTTCCATTTTATACCTGTATTTCCTTTTTTTTTTTTTTTTTTTTTTTAGGATTTTATTTATTTGACAGAGAGAGACAGTGAGAGAGGGAACACAAGCAGGGGGAATGGGAGAGGGAGAAGCAGGTTTCCTACCTGAGCAAGGAACCTAATTCCGGGCTCGATCCCAGGATCCTGGCATCATGACCTGAGCTGAAGGCAGACGCTTAACGACTGAGCCACCCAGGTGCCCCAACCTGTATTTCCTGTTTTCATACTGAAAATCTGATAGAATTACTATGCCTGTTAATTGCTCATTTATTTCAATTCCACATGAGACATACACAGTTGTCAAGGAGTAACTGTACTGATACAACCACCACTAATTTTGGTTATTGCAAACAGTTCTAAAAGGTTTGTTTTTTTTTTCTTTTTGGATATGTTATTCACATTCCTCCCAGATTTTCTTTACAGTAGCCATATGTATTGTCAGAGCATATAATCATTAAATATTATGTTCTCTCCATCCCAGTCTTAGTTCTACAAGTAACTATATATGTAGGGCTTACCACCAGTCTTTATGATGACGATTCTTTTTTTTTTTTTAAGTTATTTATTTGGAAGAGAGAGAAAGAGAGAATGAGAGTGAGAGAGCACAAACAGAACGAGAGGGTGAGGGAGAAGCAGACTTTCCACTGAGAAGGGAGCCCGATGCAGGGCTGTATCCCAGGAACCCGGGATCATGACCTGACCCAAAAGCTGATGCTTAACTGACTGAGCCACCCAGGGACTCCATAATGATGTTTCTTTAGTCATTTTGGTTGTCTCAAGCCTTTTCTTTAATAGATGCCTTAGGAAAGGCTCATGGGAAATTTTATCATGAATTTTCTTGCTTGCTTTTAACATTCTCTCTGCGTTTTTTATATCTGAAGGTCATTTTTGCTGAAAATAAAATCCTTGGCTCACATTTTCTTTCCTTGAATATCTCAAATCTATAACTCCAGTTTTTTTCTGGCAAACACATTGCTGTTGAAAAGTCTGAGGGTGGTCTTCTTTTCTTTTCTTTTTAAAAAATTTTACACATGATCTTTTGGCCTGAATCACAAAATTATTTTTAAGTCCATTAATTTTACTGGAATGTCTTGTTGATCATTCCGGGTTTTTACTCTCTGCTACATGGTGGGCTTTTTCAATATGTAGCTTCAGACTTCAGGAATTTAAAATTTCAGTTAAGTATTTTTTAGGTTTGTTTTTTTTTTTTTTTTGGTGTGTGTTTTTTCTGTAACTTTGTTTTTCTTCTTCGGGGAATTTGACTCATCAATCTTTATCACTTTCTCCTGATTCCTTTTTTATGGCCTAACTTAAAAAAATTTTTTTTAAATAAATTATTAGGAATAATTTTAGGTTTATATAGAAAATATGCAAAGATAGTTTAGAGTTCAGTATGCTTCTGACCCAGTATTCTCTAATGTTAACATGTTACATTAGCAAAGTGCATTTGTCAAAACTAAGAAACCAGGATTGATTCATAGCTAAACTCCATATTTTCTTCAAATTTCATTAGTTTCTCCATTAAATATTCCAGGATCAAATTATAGGGCATCACACTGTGTGTAGTACATTTCTTTTTCTTTCTCTTTTTTTTAAAAAATTGAGACAATCATAGAGTCATATGCAGTTGTAATAAAATAAAACAGAGATCCCTTGTACAGTTTGTTTTGTTTCCCTTACTGGTTAAAATTTTAGAAAACCATTGAGTAATATCACAATGAGGATACTAACATTAGTACATACCGTTTTATTTGTAGACTTGTCTCTGTATGTTTGTGTGTGTGTGTAAGTTCTGTACAATTTTATTACTTGTGTAGGTTCATGTATCCACCACCACAGTTAAAATATTGATCTGTTCTAACACCACAAAGACCCCTTGTGTTGCTTTTTCATAACTTTAACTGCCTTCTTCTACCCTCCTACCTCCAACCCCTACCTAAGTACTGGCAACGACTAATCTGTCTTCCATTTCTAAAATGTTGTGATTCCAAAAATATTATATAGGAATTGGACTATATAATACATAACTTTTGGAAAATGGGCTCTCTTTTTAAAATTCAAAATAATTGGAGACATATCTAAATTAGTGGATGTATCAGTAGTCTGTTCTTTTTTATTGCTGTGCAGTATTCTTTGTTATGTATGTTTAATCATTTTCTTGTTGAAGGACTTCTTTGCTGATTACAATTTTGGGTTTTTACAACCGAAGCTGTTATGGGCACTAATGTATAGGTTATTGTGTGAATTTAATATTTCATTTCTCTGAGATAAAATTACTAGGTCATAAGGTAGTTGCATGTTTAGCTTATAGGTAATTTCTTTTTGATTTGTAAAATTATTCTTTTTTTTAAAGATTTTTAATTTATTTATTTGACAGAGAGATCACAAGTAGGCAGAGAGGCAGGCAGAGAGAGAGAGAGGGAAGCAGGCTCCTCGCCGAGCAGAAAGCCTGATATGGGACTCGATCCCAGAACCCCGAGATCATGAAAGTTTGTATACTTTGACAAACATCTTTTTATTTCTCTTACCCACTTTTCCCTGGCAACCACCATTTTACTGTCTGCTTCTACAAGTTTGACTTTTTTAGATTCCAGCATAAGTGAGATCGTGCAGTATTTGTCTTTCTGTATTGGCATTTATTTCACTTAGCATAATGTCCTCCAGGTTCATCCATGTTCTCATAAATGACAGGATTTCATTGTTTTTTTAGGGCTGAGTGATATTCCATTTTGTATATGCAACATATTTTCTTTATCTGTTCATCTGTCAGTGGACACTTAGGTGATTCTATATTTTAGCTATTGTAAGTAATTCTGCAATGAACATGAAATTGCAGATATCTCTTTAAGATACTGCTTTCATTTCCTTTGGATATATATCCAGAAGTGGGATTGCTGGATCATATGGTAGTTCTATGTTTAATTTTTTGAGGAACCTCCAGACTGTTTTCTATAATAGCTGTATCAATTTATATTTCCACCAACAGTGTACAGGGGTTCCTTTTTTTCTCCACATCCTGGCCAATGCTTGTTATCTGTTTTCTTTTTGATAATAGCCATTCTAACAGTTATGATGTGATATTGTAGTTTTGATTTATATTTCCCTGATGATTTTTGGTGTTGAGCATTTTTTCACGTATCTTTTGGCCATTTATATGTCTTCTTTGGAGAAATGTCTGTCCAGTTCCTTTGCCTATTTTAAAATAAGGTTGTTTTCTTGCTATTGAGTTGTTTGGGTTTCTTGTGTATTTTGGATATTAATCCTTTATCAGATGTTTGCAAATATTTTCTCCCATTCTGTAGGTTGCCTCTTTATTCTGTTGTTTCCTTTGCTGTGCGACTTTTTAGTTTGATACAATCTCATTTGTCTTTTTTTGCTTTTGTTTGTACTTTTCAGGCTGTATCCAAGAAATTATGTCAAGAAGCTTTCCCCCATGCTTTCTTCTACTAGTTTTATAATTTCAGGTCTTGCGTTTAAGTCTTTAATACAGTTTGAGTTTATTTTTTTTATGTGGTGTGAGATAAGGGTCCAGTTTCATTCTGCATGTGGATACCAGTTTTGTCAGCACTATTTATTAAAGGGACTGTCCTTTCCCCATTGTGTATTCTTGGCACCTTTTTTGAAGATCAATTGGCTATAAATATATGGCTCTTTATACTGTTCCATTAGTCTGTATGACTGTTTTATGCAAATATCTTAATGTTTTGATTACCATAGCTTTATGGTATATATTTTTCCCCAATTTATTAAATTTAAATTTTAGGTAGTTAACATACAGAGTAATATTAGTTTCTGGAGCAGAATTCAGTGATTAATCACTTCCATACAACACCCAGGGCTCATCATAACAAGTGCCCTCCTTAATACTCATCACCCATCTAGCTTTGGTATATTTTGAAACCAAAAGCATGTTGCCTCCAGCTTTGCTCTTGCTCAAGATTGCTTTGTCCATTCTGGGTCTTTTGTGGTTCTGTATGATTTAGACTTTTAAAAAAATTTTTGTGAAAAAAAAAAGGCATTGGAATTTTGATAGAGATTGCATTGAATCTGTAGATTGCTTTGAGTGTTGTATGGGTTTTTAATAATGTTCTTTAGGTCTGTGAATATGGATATCTTTCCATTTATATGTTTTTTTCTGAATTCCTTTCTTCAATGTGTTATAATTTTCAGTGTATAGATCTTTTACTTCCTTAGTTAAATTTATTCCTAAGTACTTTATTTTTTTTAAATGCTAAGATAAGTGGGATTATTTTCTTAATTTAGGAAAGATAGCTTGTTGTTAGTATAAAGGAACATAATAATTTTTATATATTGATTTTACATCCTAAAACTTTATTGAATTCATTTATTAGTTGTAATAATTTTTTAAAAAGATATATATTGAAGAGAAAGAGAGAAAAGGGAAAAGCAAGGGAAGGGGCAGATGGAGAGAAACTCAAGCAGACTCCATGCTGAGTGCTGAGCCTGACGCGGGGCTTGATCCCACACTCCTGAGATCATGACCTGAGCCGAAATCAAGAGTTGGACGCCCAACCAACTGAGCCACCTCTAGTCGTAATAATTTTTTGATGGAGTCTTTAGGGTTTCCTGCATGTAAAATTATGTTATCTGCAAACAGAGACAATTTTACTTATTTCTGATTTGAATGCCTTTTATTTTTTTCCTTGCTTAATTGATCTGGCTAGGACTTCTAATACTATATTGAATAGAGGTGGTAAGAACAGGATCCTTAAACCTGATTTTAGACGAAAAGCTTTTAGCTTTGTGCCATTGAATGTGATGTTAACTGTGGGTTTGTCATATATAGCCTTGATTATATTGAGGTACATTCCTTCTGTACCTAATTGGTTGACAGTTTTTATCATGAAAGGGTGTTAAAATTTTTAAATGCTTTTTCTGCATCCATTGAGATGATCATGTGATATTTATCCTTCATTCTGTTAATGTAGTGCATCACATTTGTTGATTTGTGGGTGTTGAACCATCCTTGCATCTTAGGAATACTTCTACTTGACATGGTATATGGTCCTTTTAATGTGATGTTTAATTGGGTATGCTAGTATTTTGTTGAGGATTTTTGCATTTATTTTGTCAGGGATACTGGCCTATAATTTTCTTATAGTGTCCTTCTCAGGATTTAGTATTCAGGTGATGTTGTCCTCATAAAATGAATTTGAAAGTATTTCCTCTTCAGTTTTTTTAGAATAGTTTCTATTTCGTGGTTCCTTTGTTCCTTTCTTTTCTTGCTGTTGTCTTGGGTTTTTCAACTTCTGATGTATGGCTTTTCATGTCTTATATCGTTTTTAATGCCTTTTAGTCCTTTTGGTTGATTTAGTAGGTTGTAGTTCTGAGTTATTTTGAGCATGGCTCTTTGAGATGCTTCCATTTTCTGTATGGATATTATTTTGCTCTTTTTCTTATAATAACTTTGTATGGAAATTGCGTTACTTTTCAGGTGCTCATTTTTATGTTAATTTAATGTTGCTGAATTTTTAGAAGGAAATTTATTTTGGATAGCTTTTCTTACTTTGCAGAGCTCCCGTTCACATTGTTTTCCAATGTTGGTTCAAAATGTGGCCATTAGATTTCTGAGATTTCCAGGCTCTTTTTCCACTATTCCATCTCTCTTTACCTGGGTCTTCCTTTGTTCTCTGTTGACTCTGTCTTAATGAATTTTGATTCCATCCTCAGTAGAGGCCCTGTTCTGAAAGAGAGCCCTGACTCTTCATTTTTGAGTTTATGGGGCCCAGACTCTTTAGTCATTTCAGACCTTGCAGGTTCCTTACATTTAGGTGCTGTTGGAGAAAGGATATACCTCTTTATCATTTGCTGTTCTTTAATTGGCTCAGCACATTTTCCAGTGAGTATCCCCTAGCTCCTTTGTGGTTCTCTTGGTATCCTGTCTGTCACTTCTTACAGCTTCTATAGGGGAGCATTATTTTACCTCTGTTCCCTTAAGGTTTTTCACGGGGCCTGAGAATTAAATTTACATAGGACAGGTTAACAGGGAAAGCATACAGATTTATTTAGTATAAATTTTAAGTGACACTGGAGCCCTCATAAGGAAATGAAGACCAAAAGAAGCAGTTAGAGTGGAACACTTATATATTGAGTTGGACGGAGAGCAGTAAATTGTGATAATGATACTAGGCAAAGGGGTAGTTACTCATGGAGAAGTGACTAGGAAGATAAGGATTCACAGACAAAATGTGTTTTTACAAATTCCTCTTGGCTTCAGCTCTCCATCCCTAAAGATAAGAATGTTACTTTCCCAGGACATCTTCCGTGTGAGGTTTTATATCTTGCTTTCAGGAAGAAAAAGGCGAGGTCAGAGCATCTTCTTATACCTGCTGTTTTTCAAGTACCTTTAGCTCAAAATAATCTTTATGCCCAAATGGCACATTTGGGGTGGAACATTCTGCCATCCCCCTTCACTTCCCTCTTCCTTCCATATGTGCAGCAATTGCCATGCAGATCTTGTGGCTGCTGGTGGTTTGTCTATATCTGTGTTTATTTTAGAGTTTGTGGGAAACTTTGCAACATATATATATATATATTTTTTTTTTTTTGTGGAAGCTGTATATAGGATTTTGGCTTTGTTATCTGCTTTGTCAGTTTTTATGTGGGAATTCAGGAAGATCCACAATCAGTGCTGTCTCCTACACCCATCTTCTCAGAGTCCCATCAGTTGGTTGATTGTGTGTGTGTGTGTGTGTGTGTGTGTGTATGTGCTTGTTCCTAATGTGGTCTGAAAAATCTGAAGATGAAGTGAATTTGTTTGATAAATTAAGTTCTGCTATGACTTTCTTTGATTAGTGCAAATCTCTGTGCCTAATAAAGACTCTTTAGTTTTGGTGTTCATTTCCTTCATTAATGATTACTATAGAAAATTCAATTTCTAGAGTTGAAAAGAAAGTTTAGTCTATGTAATGGTGAGTTGTGATTTTTTTTTAACTAACTATAGTTATGAGTCTCACAGCTTAAATGAGTGGTTACATATGATCCCATTTACTTAAATGTGAGCCTGTATTGTCTTCCTAGTAGTTACATATATACTAATTCATGGTCCTATGTTGCTCTTTGAGGAGTGGTTTTCTTTTTTCTTTCCTGTTTCATACATCTTTCCTAAATGTTATATGCTAGTTAGATTATTCAGGATAACCTGTTACAGAAACAAACTCCCCACCACTTCTTTCTTAATTAAGGACCATGATTGTCCTAAACATTATTACTACTCAGAGTAGAAGAAAACTTTAGTAGAAATTGGTTTTATTCAGGTACTTATTTTGTACAAGTGCTCTTGTATTTCTCCCTGCTGAGGCTTTTAAAGGCCAAACAACATTTTATCATTAAACATAAAATTTAGCATGATTACTTATAATAGTGCTATGTACAGTATAGTTCTGTTTTGATTTTTCCTACAAAGTATTAATACTTTCATTTTCAAAGAGTTTATGCACTGTTGACATAATCTGAATGAATGAATAAATAAATAATAAATAAGGGATGTAGGAGTTTATGTGTATGTGTGTGCGCACATGTGTGTGTGTATTTAGGTTGTCTTTTTCTTCTTTAATGAGTTTTGTTAGCTTGTATCTTTTAAAGAATTGTCCCATTTCTTCTATGTTGATGAATTTATGGGCATAGAGTTAATTTGTAGTGTTATAGTATTTTAATGTATGTTATAATATTTTAATGTATATTAGATCTATAGTGATGTTTCCTTTCTCATAATTGGTATTGATAATTTGTGTCTTCTCTTTTTTTCCTTGATCAGCCTGGCTAGAGCTTTATCAATTTTTTTGACCTTTTCAGAAAACCAACTTTAAAAAAATTATTTTAATTCCACTTAGCTAACATGTAGTGTTATATTAGTTTCAGGTGTACAATATAGGGATTAAATAGTTCCTTACATCACCCAGTACTTATTACGACGAGTATACTCCTTAATCCCCATCACCTATTAACCCATCACCCTCCACCTCAACTCTGGTAACCATCAGTTTGTTCTCTATGATTAAGAGTGTGTTTCTTTGTCTCTCTCTCTTTTTCTCCTCTTTGCTCACCTTTTCTTAAATTCTACATATGAGTGATACCATATGGTATTTTTCTTTATCTGACTGACTTATTTCACTTAGCATTATACTTCTTAGCTCCAACCATGTCATCACAAATGGCAAGATTCCATTCTTTTTTATGACTGAATAATATTCTATTATATATATACACACACACACACACACACACACACACATATACATATATCTCACATCTTTTTTATCCATTTATCAATTGAAGGACACTTGGGCAGCTTTCATATTGGCTATTGCAATATTCATATTGGCTATTGCAAATAAAAAAAGGAGTACATGTATCCCTTTGAATTAGTGTGTTTTATCCTTTGGGTAAATACTTAGTAGTGCAGTTGCTGGATTGTAGGGTAGTTCTATTTTTAACTTTTTGAGGAACCTTCATACTCTTTTCCAGAGTGGCTGCACGAGTTAGTATTCCACCAATAGTGCAAGAAGTTTCCTTTTTCTCCACATCCTTGACAAGACCTGTTGTTTCTTGTGTTGTTGATTTTTAACTCTTCTGACACGTGATATCTTATGGTTTTGATTTGCATTTCTCTTATGGTAAGTAATAATGAACATCTTTTCATGTGTTTGTTGGCCATCTGTATGTCTTCTTTGGGTAAATGTATGTTCATGTCTTTTGCCCATTTTTTAATCGGATTATTTGGTTTTTAGGTGTTGGATTTTGTGAGTTCTTCATATATTTTAGATATTAACCCTTTATTGGATATGTCATTTGCATCTTCACCCATTCTGCAAGTTGCCATTTAGTTTTGTTGATGTTTCCTTTGTTGTGCAGAAATTTTTTATTTTGATGTAGTCCCAACTGTTTATTTTTGCTTATTCTCCCTTGTCTCAGGAGATCTCTCTCAAGTTGCTATGGCCAATGTCAAAGAGATTACTGCCCGTGTCTCTTCTAGGATTTTTATGATTTCAGTTCTCACATTTAAGTCTTTATTTCACTGTGGATTTATTTTTTTGTATGGTGTAAAAAAAAGGTCCAGTTTGTTTGTTTCTTTCTTTTCAAGATTTTTTTTTCCTTTCAAGATTTTATTTAAATTCAAGTTAGTTAATATATAGTGCAGTATTAGTTTCAGGGTTAGAATTTAGTGATTAATCACTTGCATATAACATACAGGTGCCCTCCTTATGCCCATCATCCATTTACACACACACTGTTCCAGTGTGTCATTTAAAGGCATTGTTTCCTTCTTGATTTTCTGTTTAGATGATCTGTCCATTGATGTAAGTGGGTTGTTAAAGTCCCTTGCTATTACTGTATTATTATGGATTAGTTCCTTTATGTTTGTTATTGTTTTATGTATTTGGGTGCTCCTCGGTGGGTGTATAAATATTTACAGTTGTTATGTCTTCTTGTTGGATTGTCTCCTTTATTATTATACAGAGTTATTCATTGTCTCTTGCTACAGTCTTTGTTTTAAACTCCCCTTTATCTGATATAACTATTCCACTCTAGCTTTCTTTTGACATTCATTTGCATAAGTACTTCTTCATTCCTTCACTTTGAATCTGCATGTGTCTTTAGGTCTGAAGTGAGTCTCTTATTGGCAGCATATAGATGGGTTTTATTTTTTTTATCAGTCTGTCACCTTGTATCTTTTGGTTGGAGCATTTAGTCCATTTACATTCAGAATAATTGTTGATATGTATTTATTACCATTTTATTACTTGTGTGGTCGTTTCTGGAGCTTTTCTCTGATCCTTTCTTGTCTTTCTCTGTTATGGTTTGCTGATTTTCTTTAGTGACACATTTGTATTTCTTTCTCTTTATTCTTTGCACATTTATTAGTGGTTTTTGATATAAGGTTACCATTAGGTTTGCCTATAACCTCTCCTTGATATAGTTGTCTGTGTTACATTTTAGGTCATTTAAGTTTGAACACATTCTCTAAGAACCAACTTTTGGTTTTATTGATTTTCTCTGTTTTTCTGTTTTCAGTTTTATTGGTTTCTGCTCTAACCTTAGTTTCTTTTTTATCTGCTTATATTTGTTTTATTTCGCTCTTCTTTTTCTAACTTCATACAGAAGCAGCAAAGGTTGCTGATGTAAATTCCTTTTCCTTCTTTGCTAATATATGAGTTTAATGCTGTTTGAATATTAACATTTTATTATATTATATTTAAATATTATATTTAAATTTTAGCAAAACCACATAGTTTATCAGGAAACCCTCCTGAAAGAATGGAGTTCAGGGGGGTGCATAAAAAGAAAAATTTTGCAGCATGATAGGTTTATTTGGCAAAGTAGGAGAAAATAACGTGCTGGCCGGGGAAGGAATGTTAGAAGTTCATGTTTGTAAATGAAGTTATGATGAAAGAAAAGGGATTTAAGATAAGTTTAAAAATATTATTTGCCACTCAACAATTATATATCTGTATTTTATTTATTTTATTTAGAAAATGTTGATGGTAATTGAAGTGCAGTGCAGTTGCCACCGAAAAGAACACTATGTAACTACACTGTACATACTCATGTATTTTTAAAGACATCATGCTATTTTCTGTGTCTAATATATATCACCTATACAGTTTATTTCACTTATAGATGATATAGTTACAGTACATGAGAAGTCTGTATCCATTATAGTGATTGCTGCGTTTTCTTTTCTTGCAGAAATGCTGAGCCGATTGTCAGGATTAGCAAATGTTGTTTTACATGAATTATCAGGAGAGGACACTGATGAGAATATGAGGGCTTCCCTAGACCCTGTGAGTAGCTCTATTCTGAATTAAACTGATGAGACATATATTCCATGTTCTTCTGAGGGAAAGAATTTAAGATAGAAGGTTTTGAGCAACCTCCATTTTGCTAGGTGGGAGAGAGGATTAAGAAAAGTATTGATACTTTACAAATGGTCCTTCTCCTGTAAGTTTGTAGTCTGTGAGTCACAGTGAAGGGAATCAAATCCTAGATGAATTGTTTTAACTTCTCCTCAGGTATATATCCTATTCCCTGGGAAAGGTTTGAATAATAAGTGGCAGAACTGGGGCACCTTTCAGATTTGAAAATATGTTTGCTATTGTAAATTTATCAACACTTCTCTTGCAGCTTGTATTATATTTTTTGATAGCCACATGAGGAATCGAAAGAAGTCCTTTAGTTTTCTGAAAGACAGGCAGTATTGCCTAGTGGTTAAGATAATTTTATTCAACTGCTCCCTTAAATTTAAATTTTAGGCTCTTCCACTTAATAGTTTGTTATCTTTGCTTCCTTTTATTTTTCTCTTTGGCAAAATTAGGATAATACCATAAATGAGATAATGTTTTGTTTTGTGAAATGCTTAACATTTACAAAATAATGATTTTAATGGCTATGATAATAAGTATTATTAGATCAGAGTTGGAAAGATTTCTTAAGTATGGAAATGAGATGAGCAAAAGATAAGATGAAGTTGGAAAGAAGAAACTCTTTTTTTGGACATTAATACTTTTTCCCTGATGCACTGGTAACTTTTTGTCTAAATACTAGGCATTACCCCAAGAATCTGACATGGAATTTAATGATAGGACACAAGAGGATGTTCTGGAGCGCCTGGCTTATGCTGAGCAGTTGGTGGTGGAGCTAAAAGAAATCATTAGAGAGAAGGACATTCAATTGCAGCAAAAAGATGAAGTTCTACAGGTACCGTGGTTTTTCTCTTTTCTTGCCAAGCATCGGATAAAAGATAGACACAATATTCACTTAGATTTTTTTTTTCACTTAGATTATTGGAGAGTGTGATTCTTATTTCCCTAATACTGTAAAATGATGGCTCCTGAGAATACTTTTGTTATGTATTAGGTACATGATGAATAAACATTTATATATTTACTGTCATTGTTCTCTGACAGGAAGAAAGAAAAGCTGCTGATAACAAAATAAAAAAACTAAAACTTCATGCTAAGGCCAAATTAACTTCTTTGAATAAACACATAGAAGAAATGAAAGCACAAGGAGGGACTGTTTTGTCTACAGAACCTCAGTCAGAGGAGCAAGTCTCCAAGGTATGGTAATGGGATATACTATACATTTTCTGAGTGGAAAAGTCTCCCATGATAGCAGATCTTCACAAATCACAAAAATTTATGAGGCTAAAGTAGTACAGCACTAAATGCTGTCCTTCCTTATCGAGCTTGCAGTCTAGCTGGGCTCTGGGCCACATACACACAGAATACAAGGCCAACAGAAAATGTAGACATGAAATGTGACCTAGGCTTTCAGAGAATTAAAAAAGGCTAACAGGACAAGTAAATACCACAGTGAGGCATTTGAATAGGAGAGGCACATTCTTTATGGAGGAATTTCATCTTTGATTAGAAGATTAAACTGTGTGGTCTGTTAAGGTTTCTGTAGCTCTCAGTTCTTTAATCCAGTGACTTGACACAGAATATTCTGTGTCCTCATATAGCCACATGGTAGCGGATTAAAGTTTCATCCATTGTAACTGAATCATCTAGATTGCCTTGGGTTCCTGTTGTAAGGGGTGCTTTCTAGGTTTATGACTGCCACCAGCAAAATAATTTAAGGTCGAGGTTGGAGACAGGAGTACGGAAAGTGGTGCCTTTTGAGAAATAGAGTTTTGTCCCAGTACTCACTTTCATTAGTTTCCTGTACAGTTAAATCCCAAATATTCACATTTAGTTAGCCATTTGGTGACCAAGAATCTTCAATTTTTTGAAGTTTGTATAGAATATATGGAGGCTGGCATATCACAGGTGCACACTGCAGTTGGCCTAGACTTAACTCTGTATAAGAAATCTATTTATTTTTATTTTTTAAATTGTACCTTGTTTTGCTGTTTGATTCACTAGTATTATTTTTTTTTAATTTAAATTCAATTAGTCAAAATACAATACATCATTAGTTTCAGATGTAGAATTCAGTAATTCATCAGTTGCATATAACACACAGTGCTCTTCATATCATGGGCCCTCATTAATGCTCATTCACTACTATTCTTACCTCAATGTTTTTAGTTCTTGGGAAATAAGGTTGTAATTGATTCTGTAGGCACAATACTTGGGTAACTGGTTACTTCCCTAGTACCCTGTTTAGTCTTTCCTTTCTGGGTCTAATGCTCAGAAGACATTACTTTCCTACTTCAACAGCTTTATTTAACTTCTCAAGGCTTATTTTAGAAGCTTTTTCATTCTTCTCAAATAACTTGTTCATCTTGATTCTTTTCTTACTTCTTGGTTCTTCCTCTGGTAATTTGTTCTTGTAGCTATGGTACCAGCCTGTCCCCATGTTGCTTTGTTTCTTCTAACTGTCCCCCTACTATGATTTTTAAATTACCTATTTTGTTTTATTTTATTATCTTGTTTTTAAATTTAAATTCAATTAGCCAACATATACTACATCATTAGTTTCAGATGTAGAGTTCAGTAATTCATCAGTTGCTCCTTGCTCAGCGGGGAGACTGCTTCTCCCTCTGCCTGCCACTCTCCCTGCCTGTGCTTACTCTCTCTGTCTCCCTCTCTGACAAATAAATAGATAAAATCTTTATTTTAAAAAAAAGGAGTCTTCCATGGTTTGTCTCCCTCTCTCATGACTTCCCATTCGGTTTTGCCTCCTTTCCCCTAACATCCTCTGCCTTGTTTCTCAAATTCCATATATCAGTGAGATCTTATGATAATTTCTTTCTCTGATTGAGTTATTTTGCTTATGATAGTACCATCTAGTTCCATCCACATCACTAAAAATGGCAAGATTTCTTTTTTTTCTTTGGGTAGCCGAGTAATATACCATTGTATATATATACCACATCTTTATCCATTCATCTGTCGACGGACATCTCCGCTCTTTCCATAGTTTGAGCATTGTGCACATTGCTGCTATAAACATTGGGGTGCAGGTGCCCCTTTGGATCACTGCATTTGTATCTTTGGGGTAAAACCCAGTAGTGGAATTGCCAGACTGTAGGGTAGCTCTGTTTTCAACTTTTTGAGGAACCCCCATACTCTTTTCCAGAGTGACTGCACCATCTTGCATTCCCACCAACAGTGTGGAAGGATTCCCCATTCTCTGCATCCTCGTCAACATCCGTTGTTTCCTGACTTATTAATTTTAGCCATTCTGACTGGTGTGAAGTAGTATCTCACCATGGTTTTGATTTCTGTTTCCCTGAAGCCAAGTGATGTGGAGCATTTTTTTCATGTGTCAATTAGCCATTTGTATGTCTTCTTTGGAGAAATGTCTGTTCATGTTGTCTGCCTATTCCTTGACTGGATTATTTGTTTTTTTGGATGTTGAGTTTGATAAGTTCTTTGTAGATCTTGGGTACTAGCCCTTTATCTGATATGTCATTTGCAAATATCTTTTCCCATTTCATACATTGCCTTTTAGTTTTGGTGACTGTTTCCTTTGCTGTGCAGAAGCTTTTAACTTGATTAAGTCCCGGTAGTTCATTTTTGCTTTAGTTTTGCTTGCCTTTGGAGACGTGTGGAGAAGTTGCTGTAGCTAAGGTTGAAGAGGTTGTTACCTGTATTCTCTAGGATTTGATGGATTCCTGTCTCACATTTAGGTCTTTCATCTATTTTGAGTTTGTCTTTGTGTATGGTATAAGAATATGGTCTGGTTTCATTCTTCTACATGTGGCTGTCCAGTTTTCCCGGCACCATTTATTCAAGGGACTGTCCTTTTTCCATTGGATATTCTTTCCTGCTTGTTGATGATTAGTTGACCATGGAGGTGAGGGTCCATTTCTGGGTTCTTCAATCTGTTCCACTGATCTATGTGTCTGTTTTTGTGCCACTACTGTACTGTCTTAATGATTACAGCTTTGTAATTTAACTTGAAGTCCAACATTGTGATACCACCAGGTTTTTTCTTTTTTCAACATTCCCCTAGCTATTTGGGGTCTTTTCTGGTTCCATACAAATTTTAGGATTATTCGTTCCAGCTCTGTGAAAAATGTCGATGATATTTTGATAAGGATTGCATTGAATGTGCAGATTGCTCTGGGTAATGTATATATTTTAACAATATTTATTATTCCAATCCATGAACATGGAATGTTTTTCCATTTCTCTGTGTCTTCCTCAATTTCTTTCATAAATGTTCTGTAGTTTTTAGAGTACAGATGGTTTACCTCTTTGGTTAGGTTTATTCCTAGGTATCTTATGGTTTTAGGTACAATTGTGAATGGGATCCATTTCTTAATTTCTGTTTATTCTGTCTCGTTGTTAGTATATCGAAATGCAACTGATTTCTGTGTATTGATTTTATATCCTTCCACTTTTTTGAATTTCTGTATGAGTTCTAGCAATTTTGGGGTGGAATCTTTTGGGTTTTCCACATTGAATATCATATCATCTGCAGAGAGTGAGAGTTTGACTTCTTCTTTGCCGATTTGGATGCTTTAATTTCTTCTTGTTGTCCGATTGCTGAGGCTAGGACTTCTAGCACTATGTTGAATAGCTGTGGTGATAGTGGACATCCCTGCCATGTTCCTGACAGGGGAAAAGCTCTCAGTTTTTCCCCATTGAGAATGATAATCACTGTGGGCTACTCATATATGGCTTTCATGATATTGAGGTATGTTCCCTCTATCCCTAGAAGAGTTTTAAGAAAGGAAACCGTACTTTGTTGAATACTTTTTCTGCATCTATTGAGGGGATCATATGGTTCTAGTCCTTACTTTTGCTTATGTAGTATATCACATTTATTTGTGGATGTTGACTACCCTTGCAGCCCAAGAATAAATCCCAGTTAGTTTTGGTGAATAATCCTTTTAAGATACTGTTGGATCCTATTCACTAGTATTTTAGTGCGAATTTTTACATCCATGTTCATAAGATATATTGGTCTGTAATTCTCCTTTTTGGTGGGGTCTTTGTCTGATTTTGGGATCAAAGTAATGCTAGCCTCATAGAATGACTTTGAAATTTTCCTTCCATTCTGTTTTTTGAAACAGCTTCAGAAGAATAGGTATTAGTTCTTTAAATGTTTGGTGGAATTTTCCTGGGAAGCCATCTGGCCCTGGACTCTTCTTTATTGGGAAATTTTTTTTTCTTTTTAAAGATTTTATTTATTTATTTGACAGACAGAGATTACAAATAGGCAGAGAGGCAGGCAGAGAGAGAGGAGGAAGCATGCTCCCTGCTGAGCAGAGAGCCCGATGCAGGGCTCAATCCCAGGACCTGGAATCATGACCTGAGCCGAAGGCAGAGGCTTTAACCCATGGAGCCATCCAGGTGCCCCTGTTGGGAAATTTTTGATTACTCTTTCAGCTTCCTTGCTGGTTATGGGTCTGTTCAGGTTTTCTGTTTTTTTCCTCATTCAGTTTTGGTAGTTTTGGTAGTTTATATGTCTCTAGGAATGCATCTGTTTCTTCCAGGTTGCCTAATTTGTTGGCATATAGTTGCTCGTAATATATTCTTACAGTTGTTTGTGTTTCTCTGATGTTGGCTGTGTTTTATCCTCTTTCATTCATGATTTTATTTATTTGGGTCCTTTCTCTTTTCTTTTTGATAAGTCTGGCCAGGGGTTTATCGATCTTATTAATTCTTTCAAAAAGAACCAGCTCCTGGTTTCATTGATCTGTTCTGCTGTTCTTCTAGTTTGTATTTCATTGATTTCTTATCTAATCTTTATTAGTTCTCTTCTCCTGCTGGGTTTAGGCTTTAATTGATGTTTTTTCTCCAGCTTCTTTAGGTGTAAGGTTAGGTTGTGTATTTGAGACTTTCTTATTGCTTGAGAAATGCTTGTATTGCTGTATACTTCCCTCTTGGGATTGCCTTTGCTGCATCCCAAAGGTTTTGAATAGTTGTGTTTTCATTTTCAATTGTTTCCATGAATTTTTTTAAATTCTTAATTTCCTGGTTGATCCATTCATTCTTTAGTAGGATGCTCATTAGCCTCCATGTATTAGAGTTCTTTCCAGAGTTCTTGTGATTGAGGTCCAGTTTCAAAGCATTGTGGTCTGAAAATATACAGAGTATGATCCCAGTCTTTTGGAACTCGTTGAGATCTTATTTGTGACCCAGTGTGTGATGTATTCTGGAGAATGTTCCATGTACACTTGAGAAGAATGTGTGTTCTGCTGCTTTAGGATGAAATGCTCTGAATATATCTGTGAAGTCTGTCTGGTCTAGTGGTCATCAAAGTCCTGTTTCCTCCTTCTGCTTAAATGATTTGTCCATTTCAGTGAGGGGAGTGTTAAAGTCCCCTACTATTACTATCTTATTGTCGATTTGTTTCTTCAGTTTTGTTATTAATTGGCTCATTTAATTGGCTACTCCCATGTTACGGGCATAAATATTTACATGTTAGGTCTTCTAGTTGGATAGTCCCTTAATTATGACCCGTGTCCTTCCTCATCTCTTATTATAGTCTTTGGTTTAAAATCTAGTTTGATATAAGGATTGCTACCCCAGCTTTCTTTTTATGTCCATTAGCATGATAAATGGTTTTCTACCCCCTCACTTTAAATCTGGAGGTGTCTTTGGGTCTAAAATGAGTCTCTTGTAGATAGCATATGGATAGGTCTTGCTTTTTTATCCAGCTTGATACCCTGTGTCTTTTGATTGGACTATTTACATTTACATTCAGAGTAACTGTTGAAAGATATGAATTTAGTGCCATTGTATTACTTGTAAAGTCACTGTTTCTGTATATTGTCTCTTTTTCTTTCTGGTCTGTATTACTTTTGGGTTCTGTCTTTGCTTAAAGTATCCCTTGTAATATATCATATAGGGCTGGTTTGGTGATCACAAATTCTTTTAGCTTCTGTTTGTCCTGGAAGCTTTTTATATCTCCTTCTATTTTGAATGACATCCTAGCCCTGGAAAGTATTCTTGGCTGCATATTTTTTCCCATTTAGCACCCTGAATATATCATACCAGTCCTTTCTGGCCTGCCAGGTCTCTGTGGATAGGTCTTCTGCCAGTCTGATGTTTCTAGCTTTGTAGGTTATAGATCTCTTGTCCCCTGGCTGCTTTCAGGATTTTCTCTCTGTGTCTGAGATTTGCAAGTTTCACTATTATATGTTGGGGTGTTGATCTATTTTTATTGATTTTGAGGGGGGTTCTCTGTGTCTCCTGGACTTGGATGCCTATTTCCTTCCCCAGTTTAGGGAAGTTTGCTGCTCTAATTTGCTCCAGTATCCCTTCTGCCCCTCTTGCTCTTTCTTCTTCCTCTAGAACCCCAATAATTCTAATATTGTTTTGCTTTATGGTATTGCTGATCTTTCAAATCCTCCCCTCATGGTCCAGTAACTGTTTTTCTCACTTTTGCTTGGTTTCTTTATTCTCCATAATTTTATCTTCTATATCACTTATTCTCTCTTCTGCCTCATTTATCCTGGCAGTAAGAGCTTCCATTGTTGATTGTATCTCATCAATTCTGTTTTTTATTTCAACCTGATTAGATCTTATTCTTTTATTTCTCCAGAAAGGGATTCTCTAGTGTCTTCTATGCTTTTTTCAAGCCCAGCTGTTATCTTTATAATCATTGTTCTGAATTCTGTCTCCAACATCTTACCAATATCCATATTTATAAAGCCTCTGGCAGTGATTACTGCCCCTTGTTCTTTTTTTCTCGCAATTTTTCCTTCTGGTCTTTTTGTCCAGAGAAGAATAGGTGAACAAGAGAACAAAAAAGAAATAAAAAAATAAAAATATCAACGATGACTCCAGCAAAATATACACTAAGCATATCAGAAGAGATTAGAAACCAAAAAAGAAAAAATACATAAAAAGGAAAAAAAGAGAGATTATAATCAAACAGGTAGACAGAACTGGGTGATACACTTGGTCCTGGGTATATTTTGAACTCTTTGTTAGAAGAAACTTTATCCCAAAATTGCAAATAAAGGAAAACATATATATATACTGAAATAAAATTGAATGTAGTGAAAGGAGGTAAAAAATGAAGAATAAATCCATAAAATGAAAATTTAAAAAATATTTAAAGAGAGTTGATAAAATAAGCTAGTTGAAAAGGAAAAAAGAAAAAAAAAGGAAAATTTTAAACTGAAAGACTAAAGAATTGTGAGAAGAAAACCCTTGAGTTCTTTATACTGTTTTCCCCTAGTGCAGGAGATTTTCAGTTTTGTGTGATCCATAAACTTGGTTTTAACCTAGTGTTCTTGCTGGTCCTCTGGGGGAAGGGCCTTTTGCACTGATTCTCAGGTGTCTTTGCCTGGGCAGAGTTGCACTGCCCCTTGCCACGGGGCTGGGCTCAGTGTAAGCTGCTTAGGATTGCTTTATGTGGCTTTTGTTCCCTTCAGGCTCTTTGTGCTGCTTTAGAGGGTGAAAAAAAAATGGTGGCACCCTAATCTCCAGCCCTGGAGCTAAGGATCGGGCCCCACTGTTCAGCACAAACTTATGGAAAAGCAGTCAATCCCTGTTGTGTGCACCAAACTACAGATTCTTGTGGTACACCCCTGCACCAGTCCTCCCAGGGGAGAGGGTGCTGGTCAGACCAGGCTGGCTGCTTTTCTGGGCCCCTGCTCAGGGAGGGGTTGCCTCATCATGCCTGTACCTGCTCCTCCCTGGGGAAGAAGCAGGGTCTCACAATGGTTTTGCTGCTTGCTGCATCCCTGCTGGGAGAGTGGTCGATCCACAGTGGCACGGTTCAGGTTTATGGGAACACCAAGCTGAGAGGCCACTGTGGGGCTTGCTAATTGTAGTCGGCTTCCCTGCTCCAGTGCTTGGGAACTCTGCTGCACTCGCAAACGCCTGTTCATTCTGTGACCCCAGGATCCTGAGACCACACTGTCCCATCTAGGATTGTGTCCCACTTTGCCATCTGAGCACATTACCTGCAGGGATGTCCTCACTGGAGCACACTTGTAAAAGTTGTGATTTTGCACTCTGCTGCTATATCATTTTCTAGTAGCTGGCTTCCTGAGACTCCCTCCCCATAAGTTTATCTTCTGGTATATACCCATTCATATCTCCTCTCTTCCTACCTTGCAAAAAATGATAGATTTTCTATTTATAGAATTGCAGCCATTCTTTTCTTAGATCTCAGGTTGAACTCACAGGTGTTCAGAATGATTTGATAGATATCTAGCTGAGGTTAAGAGACCAGATGAAATGAGGATCCTCTACTCTTCACCATCTTCCCTTTTATACTCTGCTTTTTTTTTCATAACTTCTTTTTTTTTTAAATTTCATTTCTTTTCAGCATAACAGAATTCATAGTTTTACACCACACCCAGTGCTCCATGGATTGCGTGCTCTTCATAATACCCACCACCTGGCTCCCCCAACCTCCCACCCCCCGCCCCTTCAAAACCCTTCAGGTTGTTTTTCAGAGTCCATAGTCTCTCATGGTTCATCTCCCCCCCAATTTCCCTCAACTCCCTTCTTCTCTCCATCTCCCCATGTCCTCCGTGTTATTTGTTATGCTCCGCAAATAAGTGAAACCATATGATAATTGACTCTCTCTGCTTGACTTATTTCACTCAGCATAATCTCTTCCAGTCCCGTCCATGTTGCTAGAAAAGTTGGGTATTCATCCTTTCTGAAGGAGGCATAATACTCTATAGTGTATATGGAACATATCTTCCTTATCCATTCGTCCGTGGAAGGGCATCTTGGTTCTTTCCACAGTTTGGCGACCGTGGCCATTGCTGCTATAAACATTGGGGTACAGATGGCCCTTCTTTTCACCACATCTGTATCTTTGGGGAAAATACCCAGTAGCGCAATTGCAGAGTCATAGGGAAGCTCTATTTTTAACTTCTTGAGGAATCTCCACACTGTTTTCCAGAGTGGCTGCACCAACTTGCATTCCCACCAACAGTTCTAACTGGTGTGAGGTGGTATCTCAATATGGTTTTAATTTGAATCTCCCTGATGGCTAGTGATGATGAACATTTTTTCATGTATCTGATAGCCATTTGTATGTCTTCATTAGAGAAGTGTCTGTTCATATCTTCTGCCCATTTTTTTGATATGATTATCTGTTTTGTGTGTGTTGAGTTTGAGAAGTTCTTATAGATCCTGGATATCAACCTTTTGTCTGTCCTGTCATTTGCAAATAACTTCTCCCATTCCGTGGGGTGCCTCTTTGTTTTGTTGACTGTCTCCTTTGCTGTGCAGAAGCTTTTGATCTTGATGAAGTCCCAAAAGTTCATTTTTGCTTTTGTTTCCTTTGCCTTTGGTGACATATCTTGAAAGAAGTTGCTGTGGCTGAT
>PISX010011455.1:0-65063 GCA_004024625.1 Mellivora capensis
GGGGCTGGTGAATTCAGATTTATCAGGAGGCTTACTTTAAGGAGTAAACCTTTGGGGATATTTTGAACCAGATTATGCTGATACCAACTTTGGAGACCCTAAACTAACAAAAGGAATAGGAGCAAATTTTAAAAATCCCACTCACCACTTTAACTAGAAAGATGTCTCTGCATGGGAATCAGGTCCTACAGACGGCTTAAGAACAGGGTATGTGTGAAAGCTAGGAACTGGTGCCCTCTAAAGCTCTCTCCGAGCAAGTCCAATCGAGAGGAGTTCAGGTTTTTTCCAGGTGTCACAGTCACAAGGATTTAGAAGACCGGGAAGGTGGCAGGTCATCCTCAGAGACTCATGGCCATGAACCGAGCACTGAAGAGGAAACCGAAGCTGTCTCTGTATCAGAAACTCTTCACTTGGGCCTCAGGTCACTCCAGCCTAACCCTAACCCTAACCCTCCGGGTGGGGAGAGGCACGATGAGCTCCATGGGGCCTGCCTGCTCAGCATGTCACTTACTTCTATTCCCTTACATTAGAAGTGGTTTTCGAGACCCCCTTGAGCTGAAGTTATGGGCATAGTTAAAGGTAGAAAGAAAACTTTTTACATACAGCGGCTAATTGAAGAAGCCCAGGTGATTTTAAAATAGTCTTCAGTTGTCACTAAGCAGGCATTAATCACACCCCAAGGAGTAGGGTACACGGCAGGCCTCGGGCCTACGAACATCTCTGTGAACAGCTGTGTTGGACCGCAGCCACACTCGTTGGTTTACACATCATCTGGGCTGTTTTCATGTTGCAGGAGCGAAGTCGGCGTAACAGACCGCAGGGCCTGCAAAGCCTACAGTATGCACAGTCTAGCTCTTTACAGAGAAAAGTCTGTCTGCCTCTGGACCACACCAAAGTAGCTCCCTCTGAGAAGGGAAAAGAAAAAAAAAAAAAAAAAAATATATATATATATATATATTGTGTGTGTGTCTGTGTGTTATTTGCATATATAATACATACACACATATATAATACATACACATATAAACACACATAGAGCACATAACCTGCACACATACTGGACTGTTCTCAAGAAAATAAGTCACCCAAAGAAGGTATTACGAGCAGCTTCCTCTTCATCATACCTTTCAAAACATCCTCTGTCCTCAGTACCACACTCAGGCCACACCAAATATAAAGGGTTACAAATATTCAGATTTTATTATAAATAAAATACTGTTTTTTTTTTAACATAAAAAATGCCAAGTGTTGCATTTTATTCACCACCCTGGAAAGCAAGACTGTAGAGATTAAGGCAAACAGCTAGAGTGAAGGCACATACCAAAGGGCCACCCTTGGGATTACAAGGAAGAATTCCAGGGCACAGCTGGACGCCCGCCCGGCCCGCCCCCTCCATGACGCACAGCATTCTGCAGCAGCCGCCCCGTCGATTCCATTACATAAAATACAGGTAACTAGAACTATACAATAAAATAATGTATATTGCAGGAGTGTAATGAAGGTATTGTCTTATAAAGAAATTTTATTTTAAAAATAAAATTCTGTTTAAAAATATACTACACAGATGGAGAAGAAAAGCAACGAAACAAAACGCTCCAAAATTCACTGCAGCCTAAGACTGACTGGTGTGAGGCTGACCCCCGGGGCTAGAGGGAAACTGTCCTGGCAGTTGATCTACGGTCCTTGTCCCGCAACCTTGAACAGAATGTCTCTGTTAGGAGGTGGCCACTTAACACGAGGAATCAGCTAGGAGATGCTGATGTGAAAACTTGGCAACAGAAGAGGCCTGAGAGAGGCAGCCGAGAGAAAGCCAGGGTGTGCCAAGTCAAAGCCTTTGGAGTCGACTCTGGTACGCCAGGAGGCGGCAAGGGGAGAACCCGGACGCTCGGCCGCCCCACGCCACCTGTCTGTACACCATCCCTGAGGCCCTCTGAGCGCTCAGCGGTCACACACTCCCCCCTCAGACGGGCCCGTCCAGCTCCCACCGTGGGAAAGGGCCTCTGCAGCTCATTCCCAGTGAGACCCACACTGATGCTGAAGATGCCATTCAGCAAAATGCGCTCACACCCTGCCACCGCCTGCGCGGGATCGGGCCCGGGGAACATCAGGCCGCAGTTTCCGTCCCGGGACTGCATCGGAGGAGGGTGGGAGGCGCCCCGCGGAGCGGCCGTGTGGGGAGGGAAGCGGGTCGGCGTTCGCGCTAGAAAATGAACATGTCGCGGACACCGGGCGAAGGGCCGAGCGACGGGGGACAGATGCCATGCGAAGGCCTGCAGACGGAAGGGAAGGTCTACAGACACGCTGTGCCAGTGACGGGGAAGAATGGGGTGAGGAAGTGAATAGACAGTGCCATTCTAGAAATAGGACCAAGTATATTTACATAAATTCCTTACTCTATAATCATGATAAACAACAAAAAAATTCACACAAAAATATAAATTTGAAATAATTAATAGCACCAGTGTGTCAGAAAATAGTTTCTTTCCCCCCGCTACGCAAAGTACAAAGTTGCATAGTGTTAAAGGCTATATATGAATCTCGAAGGTGGGTTGGGAGGAGGAAGGGGTTGTGTGGCGAGGAATCTTCACGCCGTGGTCTTGAGAGAGAACCACAGACCTGAGGATCCGAAGCCGAGAAGCCAGCTAGGCAACTCCACCTACGGGGCCTCCCTCTGCACCGAGAGGGAAGGTGTCGAGTGGGTCTGGGTCACAAAGTGCAGGAACTAGATGGTGCTGGCAGCTGTGTGGAAGACTGAGTGCAAGGGATTGCTACCAGGAGTCAGCAGACTAGGTGTGTAGAGGGATCCTAGATGATGGGAACATCAGAAGATAATTAAGGATAAGGGTCAAAAGTGTCATCTCTCCGCAATGGAGGAAAAATGGATATACGGGATCCTGACCATACAAGCTGCATCTAAGTTTTATCCCTTTGCTAGGAAAGACCAGGATCAGGCGGCTTGTTTCTTGTTGGTTTGTCAAGATCTTAGGGACCAACTGCTCTCTACCGGATACCAGCACTAGTTCCAAGACTAACACACTAAAAAAAAAGCTCTAGGAATTAGTTTGATTTTGGGAAAACAAAAACAAAAACAAAACTTAGTGGTTATCATATCCCTATTTCTTCTGTATAAATTCCATTTCTAGGAATATCAGAAGATGTCTATTGGTGAGTGCAAGCTGCCCATCCAGATTTATCAGCTGCCCGAAGATCTGAAAAAAGTGTATCTTCCTAGTCAACTATTATCATATGAGAAAACGTTCAGCCTACTTCCGCAGCCTCGTTCTCCCGGAGACTGTCAGGAACAATCACATCCTTACCCGTGGATAGCTCAGTGTCCTATACTCAAAATAGCTAAAGCAACTGACGATGGCTCTTGACATTCTAAGTAACCAATACCTTTGGCACAGGATGTTTATTTCCTTTTGCGTAAAAGGAGGAGGGGTAGTAGATGTAGGTGCACTTTCTTTATCGATAGATTGGATATACTGGCCATCACGACGCTACTATTTGTAGCCAAACTTTTCCTTCATAGAAACAAGAGTATTAAGACTGAGGAGGTTCTGTTGGTATCAGGGAGAAAAGGGAGGGCTACTTGCTCAGCCCCACAGACAATGGTTCCCACGAAGTGTTTACACCACCGTATGATAACGTAAGACACCACGTCCTCATGCAACTCAGAAGGGAAAGTGTGGGTAAGGGAGGGTCTTCCGTGGAGGAGAGACTATCAGATAAAACCCTTTGTTCCCGATTCGTGATGTCTGACTTGCTTTTCTTTAAGCTTTGTGAATTTTCCTGGTTCAAAAGGACAGTGGTGGAGAGCAGCAGAGAAGTGGGGGTCTGAAAAAAATGTAATCTTTGTGTTAAGGCACTCTGTGGCCTCACAAGAGCTCCCCGGTTACGGGGTGCTGCCTTCCAGCCCTGAAAGATGGCCCTAGGGCTTTTCGATGGACGGGGTGTTGAAGCAGCCAGACGGTAAGGTCTTCTTGATGTCTTCCAGGTTGCGAATGTCCTTCATGATCTCCTCGATATCTCGGTTATAATCCAGGATGGCGGCCTCTTGCTTCCTGGCCTCGTTCTCCAGATCAGACACTTTCCGGTCGAGATCACTGACTCTCATTTCATCTTTGGCTTTGTTCAGGGTGCCTTCGATCTCATTGAGCTTGTTCAGGTCCACGGTGTCCAGCTGCCCTGTAGAGTCAGAAAGGACACAGGAGGAAACAGATGCCTCCAGTAAGAATTATCACATCACTCCGCAAGCACTTCCACTAGTCTCTCGTATAAATGAAGCCAGCAGCTGCCCCTATGCCATGGTGGCCTGCAAAGGGGACTTGTAGACCGTTCGTGTCACGCAAGGGCATGAACGATGCAGAGCACGTACAAACGCGGACCTAACTCAGCAAGGACAGGTCAGAGCATATAATGGATACTGGGCTGGATGTTTTGTCTGAGTCAACAGTTTTTGTGAAATGTCGTCTAAATACACAGCTGCTGTGCTTGAGGTCTTGAGCCTCACCTGCGGGTTTGAAGGTCACCGGGTAACATAATACCATTTTCATGTTCATATATGTAATCTGTATGTCATTTCAATGCCATCTACTGAACATAAAAATCTTCAAGCTACAATGCTAAGCCCTTGGCTCTTTAGCTTCCAGGGAGTCTGAGTTAGTTCTGGGGAGTTCTGTCCTGCCTTTAGGAGTTAGACGCTACTTGGAGCCTTCCTATGGAAAACGGCCAGGGATGAAATGAAATAATTCCAGCAAAAGCTTCACTTTAACATTAGCAAGAAAAGGAGGTTCTCCTGGAAAGGACTGTTTCCATAATTAATGAAAGCAGATGGCCATACAGTGCTCAAGACTTTATGCATAGTGTACTTGATTAAATTCTCACAAGACCATATTCCGCCAGTGATTCTCAGATGTTAAGTAATTTGCCCAAGTTTGCACAGTTTACAAGCCTACAAAATAAAGACTCCAACGCAAGCCAACTAACTTTAAAATTCAGCTCTTTCTGGCACAAAAAGCTGTATCTTCTGGCTCCTTTCATTTAAAAACCCATCTGACAGCACATAATTTATTATTCTTGATATTTGAGACAGATAAAAAATACATCCTCTCCCACCCTTCAAACAAACAAAAAACCCCAAACAAAACACTGACCAAACCTTCAAGGCTAAAGCAGAATGCCTTGCCGTGAAGCTGTAAGGGCTGGAGTATCACCACTTTATAATGGAGGCTGTGACAAAGCCTGCTTCCTATCACACTGGATTAAAAGAGCATTTCAACATCCTTGCCATTTCCTTGAAAAATCAAGCTTATTCTCTTTTTGACAAACTGTCACCTCATCAGATTCTCCTTTTAATGAGAAAATGAGCAGAATTCCAGGCAGGGAAGTCATCTCCAGTTTAAAGTGCTCTCCCACTCTCCCACTGAAATCCTTGACTTCAAACCCTGGAAAGATGCCCTGCCAGCAGGACGAGCTAAGAACAGTCACTGCTCATCTGTCCTAAACATCGGCTGCAAGGGAGCCACCTCGGAGTCGCTGGACTGTGGTCCGATCCCAGGACTCAGATCACATGCCATGGATGGACCTTGTAAGTTCTTGCTGAATTAATACAACCCTGAGCCCTGACTCAGTTCACACAGTGGTCACGCTGTCCTGTCGGCCTTTGTGTTGAGTGTGTCAGACCCCAGCAGCAGCCCAAAGAACCCGGAGGCCGCCCGCGATGACTCTGCGGCCACTTACCCAGCTGCTCCAGGAGCTCATTGATCAGGCGGAGGAGGCTGGTCACGGAGTTTTTGGCCTTCCTGGCATTGATCTCGGCTTCCTGAGCAGCCTGCGAAGCCTGTACCGGGAAAAGGACAGATGATAGACGCCAACAGTTCTGATGGCGTGTGCTCATGCTCCTGAGATGTTTTCCCCCTAATCAGCTAGCAAGTCCGATTTTCACAGGCTTCCTCTTTCCTGTCTCTCATTGCATGGGGTTTGGTTTTGTTTTGGCTTTTTTTTTCCTTTTTTTTTTTGGGGGGGGGTCTTTCGGCATATCTTCATGGTGAAATGTTGCTATTTTTAATTCATAGAACAACCATGAGTAGGTAGTCTGCATGCCTACCCTGACTGTGTATTTCAAAAAGGCCAATATCGTCTACTTTTCTCACTCAAGAACACATGGAAGCGGATTCGTGACCAAATGCACCAAGAAGAAACAAGGGATTTTTAAGGACAAGCATAAAAACTACGTTTTAGAATCAAAATACATCCTTCAGGACACTCTTAGAGACTTGCTTATTGGAAATGTCCTATTCTCAGCAAAATTTCATAGTCAAGGGACGCCTTCTGTAGCAGCCCTCCCCTGCGAGTGCACACGCACACACGCACGAACAGGGTGATACAGTTCACATTTTGTAACTCAACCAAGGGTAAATGTATTTGGGAAAATTCCATAAAACCTGAACAAATACCCTGTGTGTGAGTCACAGGAAATGACAATGGAAGAGGAAGTGCCTGAATATCAGAAAACAGATGCTCTCACAAATAAATCCAGTCAGGATAGAAGTGAGCAGCTTTGAGCTCCCCACCAGAGAACTGTTTTCCCCAGTTTTTGGCTCAAGACACTGCAGCATTTCTGGATAGAAACAACGTAAGATATTTATTTATTTATTTATTTATTTATTTATTTTTAAAGATTTTATTTATTTGCCAGAGAGAGAGAGAGAGTACACACAAGCAGACAGAGAGGCAGGCAGAGGCAGTGAGAGAAGCAGGCTCCCTGCCGAGCAAGGAGCCTGATGTGGGACTCGATCCTAGGACACTGGGATCATGACCCGAGCCGAAGGCAGTGGCTTAACCAACTGAGCCACCCAGGCGTCCCGAAACAACGTAAGATTTTTAAAAAAGGAAATGCGTGAGGGGAAAAAGAACTTCCCAAATGAATGCTGGATCTCTGTGGAAGTTGCAGCCATTCTCACTGAGCCCCGATAGGCTTTTCTGCGCGTCCTGGGAGAGGCTAAGTGACTCCGCCTTGGGCGGCAGAGAGTGATGCTACCGCGTGCAACCTGCGGGCTCCAGCCTCCTCTTCCAGGACAACCATCAGCCCTTACTCTTTTGACGAAAAAAGTTATATGACAGACTCAAACAACACGGGCTCAGTGCCGTGCCTTTAGGACCCATACAAATGGGACAGGGTGCGTGAGGCTGCTTTGTGTTCGGCAGAAGTTATTTACCAGAAAGGACAAAGATGGACGCTCTTCCACCCTCTGAGTGGAATCCTTATACCCTCTTTTCCAAAGCTCATCAAGAACATAGCCTTTTCCTCCTTTCCACAGGCTTGAAACCCACCATATTAAAAACCATACTAAAAACGAAATGCAGGGGTGCCTGGGTGGCTCAGAAAGTTAAGCCTCTGCCTTCGGCTCAGATCATGATCTCAGGGTCCTGGGATCGAGCCCCGCATCGGGCTCTCTGCTCAGCAGGGAGCCTGCTTCCCCCTCTCTCTCTCCGCCTGCCTCTCTGCATACTTGATCTCTGTCTGTCAAGTAAATAAATAAAATCTTAAAAAAAAAAACAAAACGAAATGCAGAGACCCTCAGCACATACGAGAAATGGGTATTTTTTACTACATGGGAATTTCTTTCTGAGCCATCCCTTGCTATAGAAAATCGAGACCGTCCAAAAAAAAAAAAAAAAAAAAAAAAAACCCAAAAAGCAAACTAAAATAAAGTGTTTGCACAGGGGTGCTTCCTGTTACCACTTTCCTAGAGTCTTCTTTACCTAGATAAACAGGGTTAGCCTTTCTCCTTCCTGTCCCAAGGCAAAAATGAGCCAGAATAAAAGGCCTGTTTTCCGCAAAAGTGGAAAAAGGGTCCCTTGGTTGGGCTGCAAGTACACAATTAAACAAGTTCACTACGGTGACTGTAATCAGACTGAACTGCAGTTATGTTTCCACTTTGAAAGCAAAATATAGCATACAACTGAAAAATGCACCCTTGTTCTTTCTTGGGCCATCCATTCCTCAGTCAGTTTTGTCACCAACAGTGTTGTGTATACACATCATCACAAAAGGTAAATAAATAAATAAATTAGACATAAGTTTGGTATGTTTTTGTCATCATCAAAAATGAAACACAAGAAACTGGTCTTTGTCTCGAGAAAGTAAGTTGCTGGGATAATAAGAGTAGGAAGGAAATTAACTTTTCATTGTATTCCTTTTTATTTCTTCCTGATTTTATACCATGTATGAATCACCCATCCAAAAACACAACTACATACTTTTCAAGGTCCTAAAACTTCAATGTGTAAAAAAGAATGTTTTGCTTTTAATGGAGAGAAGCTTTGGGACAGGACAATTGTGCAATAACCCCACAAGAGATCCAAATTCTTTGTCTTCTATGTAAGCTACTAACCCGCTTCTTGGCCAGAAAACACAATGAAAACCAGAAGTCAATATGAAAGAGATTCTTCTTAACAAGACGGAGAGACCCTTGTCATTAAACACCCTTCACTTTCTGCCCACGAGCAAACAGGCCCAAACTGCTTACCATCCCTGCCATCATCATATCCTGGTCAGCGTCCTCTTGTTTTTTCTTCAGCTCCTTTTCTGCTTCCTGTAGTTGTTTCAACATATTGTTCACTTCGTTACCCAGGTCTGTAACTTCTGCAAAAGTCCTTTCAGCTTCCGCCTTGCTGCTCGTAGCATTCTAGGCACACAGTAAAGAACTACCGATGAAGAAAAGCTTTCCTCTTTCTAAGCTACATCCCCACACCTTTTATAATCTGTACAGTGGTTTGAAAATAGAACCCAGAAAGAACACTGTATGCTGACTTAGAGTATCATTTATTTGGGTTCCAGACAACAGTTAAGGAAAGAAAAGCTAGCGTGACTGCCTAACATAACAGCATTTTATATTTTATAAAACACTTCCATTTCTTTCCTCCTATTTGTCCTTAATATTTCTTGTCCTATCACTGCTGTTTTTAGTTGAGGTCACACGGCTAGCAAATAGAACACTTAAATGCTGTACACTTCCCACCACATCATATTGGTTAGACCCTTTGACTTGGATACGTTTTCAGTTCAAATGCAGTAGCCTCGTTCTACTTGGCAGTTCATCACAAGGTACAAAAAGACCGTGATCCTGATGTAGGAGTATTTTATAAAATATAATTAATCCTAAAACCAACTTGTTCTAAGCAAACTAAAAAATGTATGTGATTCTCGAACACATTATTTTGAGAAGCCATTCCAATCTCTCCCTTAAATAAAATAAACAGATTTATTCCTTTAAATAAGAAAAAGCCAGCTTTAAGAAATTATTCCTTAAGATGATCGTAGAAAGGGGACGACACATAGGTGGCTCGGCTGGCTAAAGCATTGGACTTTGGCTGAGGTCACGATCTCAGGGTCCTGGGATGGAGCCTCATGTCAGAATCCATGCTCAGTGGGGAGTCTGCTTCTCTCTCTGCCCCTTCCCTGCTCATGCTCTGTCTCCCTCTCCAATAAATAAATAAAACCTTAAAAAAAAAAAGAAAAAGAAAAAAAGAGGTGAGTAGAAAGAATCCTAGCAGTGGCAGCTAAATAAGGTCGGGCTCAGATATAAAATATGCTTGAAAGAGGGGCCTGAGAGTTTTACTGACCTGGCACTCTACACAAGATTGAAAAAAATGTCAGGGGTCCATGTCAAAGGACTGCGTTTATTTGAGAAGAGTGTGATTTTTTTGTGCAGGGCACGCCATGGGTCCATGAAGCCATCCCCTCCTCACCACGGAGACCCTGCCGCTGAGACAACAGCAGAAATGTCCAAAGGCCCTTTCAATGATTTCAATGCCTCTCCCTCTTCGGTCAACGTACTTAACTATTCTAACTTCCCAGAAAGAAATGAACAAGGACAGTTTAAGATAATCTTACTGGAGTTGAGGAAGAAGTCTGCAAGGGCTTTTAGGGATCTGGAAAGAAACCGGAAGAGGACCAGAGAAACACAGGAGCAGAGGCTGCTGGGGAGAAGGGCGAAGCACACACCTTCTGGACGGCGCTGGCGACCCTCTCCGCCTCAAAGGCCTTGCTCTTGGCCTCAGCGGCGTCTGCGGCAGCACTGCCCAGCGCTAGCTGGGTCTCCCTCGTCTTTTCGTTGGCTTCAATTATAGTCTGGTTGATGGCAGGGATTCTCCTTAAAGCCTCCTCCGCAGCAGTCTTGTTATCGTTCACTCGTTGATCGAAATCTAAAAGAAAGCAAGTTCAGGGAACGCATTTGAACTAGACTCTCAGCCATCCAGAAGGGAACCTTTTAGGGAGCTGCAACGGGATTTTGTTTTACGAACAATGACCGTCAGGAGAGAAAAATGAAAAACAGCACAGACGGCCTTGAAGGACAAAGCGCCCAGCTTTAGATTCCTATGAAGAACACGTTTCTGGAACGAAGTTTATTTTCATGCAAAGCAGTAAGTCTGCCATTACTGCACGGCAACCAGTATTAAAAGCTGCAGTTTATTTAGTGTTCATTGAATGTGTTAGCTACTGAGTAAAGAGCTTTTTTATATGCCTGTGAGGCAGGCACTGTATCATTTTTACACATGAGAACTGAAGGTTAAAGAGGGAGATAATTTCCCGCCAAGGAGTCACAGAAGTACGAGGTGGGTCAGGGATCCTCAACCAATCCCACTGACGCCAGAGCCCATACAGCCAACTGTTATTTTGGAAAGCTTCCATGTTTATAGACCCTATGGGCTATTTTAGCAGAGACAAGTCCAGGACCCGCCAGTGAACTGAACATGTTTCTTTCCTTTTGGGTGAGGACAGAAGGCACAAAGACTGAGATGCTACTGGCAGAGAAAATTAAAAATAATCTCCATCTACCAACATGAACCAGCTAAATAGGCATATCTTGATAACATGAGTTATTCTAATATCAGAAAATTTCCTTGTTTTTAGTTTTATTTTCATACTGAGGTACGAAGGGGTAAAATGACACGAGCTCTTGGATATTTCTTTGAAATCCCTCAGTATAAAAAAAAGTAGGGTGGATGTTGGGGGATGAAGTTAATGTAGTAAAAATCGTTCACGGTTGAACTGGATGATAGATTTAGGGGGTCTGTTACACTCTCACCTTTCTTACGGTGTATATTTTGAGAATCTCATGGTAAAAATTTTAAAAAAAGGAAATCGCCTTAGTGAAGAAAACATAGAAATTGACGCTACTATGTAAGTCTTTCATACCCTTCAGGTTGTTGAGGATGTCATTGGCTTCTTGTAATGTATTTCGTCCCTTTTTGGCAGCTTCTTCTGCAAGAGCCTTGGCGGCATCTGCCCGGGCTAGGAGCTGGTCAGCAGTCTGCAAACACATGGCGGGATCAGAGGACACACCCTCCAAGGTGACTCCCTTCTTCCTCCTACCAGACCAGGCACCTCCCACCTTGCCAGCTGCCAGCACGGGGCAGCCGGCCCGGGCTCCCCACACCAGTTCTGCCTCTGAATTCCTGAGGGCTGGCGGCCTCTGCGCTGGGTCACGTCACAGACACAGCTCACGCTGGCACAGTTTCAGAGCTGGCCTCAAGAGATGAAGCCGCCTGCAAATTAGACCAACCTGCTGTTCAGTCTTTCCTTTCTCCAGAAGCTTCTTGACTTCAAGTTCCTTCCCTCTCATGTCCTCTCTGAGGTCCTCAGAATCATTTAATTTGTGGTCAATTAGACGGTCCAGATCCTCCACTTCCTTCTTGATTTTATTTGCCTCACTCTGTGAAAAGCAAGTAAGGTTGTGACCTTGTACACAAAACAAGGTCACTGATGAAAAGGTAGGCTTAGTAACTGTGTTTAACACTCAGAGATATATTTTTTTTAAATTTATTTATTTGTCAGAGAGAGAGGGAGAGAGAGAGAGTGAGCACAGGCAGACAAAGTGGCAGGCAGAGGCAGAGGGAGAAGCAGGCTCCCCGCCGAGCAAGGAGCCCGATGTGGGACTCGATCCCAGGACGCCGGGATCATGACCCGAGCTGAAGGCAGCCGCCTAGCCAACTGAGCCACCCAGGCGTCCCGCTCAGAGATATTTTTAAAAGAACAGCACAGGTCAAGATTTCGTGGACTTTTTTTTTTTTTTAATTGAAGTCTACTCTACGCACAGGAGAATGCAGGGCACTTAGTGAGATGAGTTTTGACAAATATACTGACCTGTGTAACCAACACCCCAAATAAGACACGGGATATTTCCACCCCAGGAAATTCCCTTGTATTTCTTTCCAGTTAATTTCCACACCTATCTTTTCAACAATGCAGCTGCCCCTGGTCTGGCTTTTATCACCAATTAGTTTTGCCTGTTCTCAAACTTCAAACATGTGAGATCAGACGGTACGTACTTGTCTGAAGAGACCAAACACAAGCCTGACGGTAAGAAAACCACACACAAGGTGGGTCAGGGATCCTCAACCAATCAATGCCTCCGACGTAAAAAGTAAACTTATTAAATTTCAAATTCAATGTGAAAAATCGAGCACTTATACAGAGCCTGGAATGAGGATTCAGGAGTCAAGTACAGATGTAATAAAATCCTACCACAACCCCTAGTGATTCTTTAGCTGCCTAACAGCATCCTGATGTAGTTCTTTCACTTAAACCACTTTCTTTCTCTTTTGTTCTCAACCAAAGCGTGCCTGAGCGTAAGGGCCTGGGTGTGCTCTGTTCTAATAAACACAAATATATAATAACTTGGATTTATACTAAAGACTTAGGAGTGATTATTCCTATCACTGAAGTAGTCCTTGCTGTTTAATCTCTATAATCACGGGATTCTTGACCTCAGTAACTGAACATACCTGAAGCAGAACTTGACATTACTGGTGAGTCCGCTGGAGGACAGAGGAGGTCCGTACCAGTGACAGCGGTAGGGCAGTCAGAACAGCTCTTACCCAGACTGGGGGCGGAGGGGGTGTGGGGTGTGTGCGGGGGTGGGGTGGGGCTGAGGCCACGTGCTCTGGATGGGATGCGGCAGTGGCAGCCAAGACCCCGTGCACAGAGGTCATCCAGCCCATACCTCCAGGGCTTCCCAGTCCACAGGTGTCAGCTGGGCAACGCTGGCATAGATCTCCACCGCCTTATCTCCAGCCCTTTTGGCCTCCTCGTGTACCCGGGCAGCTTGCTTCTCCAGATCCTGTGACATGTTCTTCGCTTGTTCATACCTAAGGAGCAAAAGAGTTAACGAAAAACTTAGTTGCTTTTGGCATTTTAATGTTAACCACACTCATTCTGGTTCAAAATACTGCAACAGAATTTCCGAAACTTCAAAGAAAATGCTATTATTTAATACCAACACAGCTTAACTTTAGATTTCATCGGGTCACTTCTATTTATACCACATGGTTTACCACCTATTTCTTTTTTTGGACACCTTTTAAATACTTGTAGCTCAAGTATATTTTCTCTACTGATCTAGGATACTTTCTCTCTTCTTTTTTCCTTGATGCAGAAATGTAAGTATCACGGCTAGTCTTGTTACCTTTCTCTGCAGTTACAGAAATTGGAACAAATAAAACCTCTACGGCTCTACAGCCCCTGCTCCAACCACGGCACCATTTCAAAACATTTCAAAAGTATCATTAACGAAAGAGATCTTCCTGCATGGATGCATGCTCTGAATCCATCAGCATTTAATTTTTCATTGAACTGGTTCTACTTACAAGCACAACTGAAGGACCATAAGCCACTTCTAAATGACACTCACTTTCTATTAAGCTCTTCAATCTCAAGTGCTGTTTGATCTTCTCCCGCCAGTGTTCTCAGAAGCAGATTATATGCCTCAGTTGATGTATCATTAGCTGTCTTCGCCACACGTACAATGTCATCAGCTTCTTGTTTATGGCTGTATAATATAAAAGAAAAAACAGACCATGAAACAGAACGACTTAGTAGGGAAAAAAGCAGAATTCAGGTAATGCTCACCTTATTATATATACATATACTAATGTGGACAGAGCCCTATAAATATTGGGAAATTCTTATAAGTTTGGAACTCTGCAACCATTTCAGTGGGGCTAAGTTTACAACAGCATTCTACAATCTGAGAAAAGGGCATTTTCCAAATGACATTTTCCTATAAATTTTATGGGGGCAAATGTCAACACTTCTTCCGAAAATTACTTCTAAATAAAATCCTTTAAGAATAATTGATCTGTGATACCACGTATGCTGGCAAGAACTCATCTAGACATAAACACGAGTCCCAGACCTAATGTTTAATCCCTACTCTGGTTCAGTTACTACATAGTCTTGAAACAGCCTCCAACTGCTCAGACTTCTCGTATGGAACCCAATTACTGGCGAGGAAAAGTAACCCAACACCAAGTGGAAAGCGACATGTCAACAGGGGGAATCCAGCCAAATAATGCAGATTTCAGCTGCGGAAAGGTTAAAAACTTCGTATTACAGCTCTAAAACTTCATATTACAGTGTCACATTGCCATATATGGCCATTCCTTTTTGGTATGCTAAGGTTTCTTTCAAAATTCCTATACGAAAGACACCAGAATGATTTTATTTTCAAGACCTAATTTCCTTGGGAATTTTCCATATGTTTTCAGCTATCTTCTTTTAATCAGAAAATCCAGCTACGAAACCGTGAATGTTCTATGAACTAAATGACACCGCTCACACATTTACATTTACAAAGAATAGAAAGAGAGCACATGGTTAAAGCAAGAAGCCAAAGTAATTGCTCTGAATAATGAGGCTAAAATTCTAATGTCGGGCTTACCCATGAGGGTAAACCCTCATACCCATGAGGTCTACTAGCTGCTCTGCAATTCATTCAACAAACCATGACTGCGTACTTACTACGTCCCAGACGTGGTTTTAGGTATCGGAACTTTAGCAGTGAATGAGACACACAAAAACACCTGCCCTTCATGAAGCCTACATTCTAGCAACTACTTCAACATTGTTTTTCAATTTTATACTCTCCTACAACTTCAGAGTCTTTCCTAAGGAACTATCTTAAACTTAATAATTTTAAAAAGTCTCAAAAAAAAAATGATGAGTGAAATGGTCTGTTTTCTTGGGCTGATTTTCCAAAGGTACTATGGGTTAGTAAGTGTTCTCTATTAAAATCTGGGAGTTAAACATTTTTTGTTAAAAATTAATTTTAAAAACTAAAAAAAATAACTAAATTCAACTGTGTTCCTTAGTTATCCACTTTAAGGTTTGGAAATTAAAAAATCTAAAAATGTTATTATAGTTTTCTTTGCGATGTGTAAATATAATTTCCCTCCAAAGCATCATATTCAAATATTCAAAGTCAATATTCTAATTTCAAAGGAGAGGCAAGAGTACACACAGCCAATAACATTCCAGAAAAGAGCCAACTTTGCAAAAGTGGGTTATGTGAAAAGTGTCTGTGGGTGAAGGAGGGGACAACATGTACACACTGTAAGGACAGTTATAATTCAACCATTAAGACACAGAGATCTGAAGCTTACCGTTCAGCAAGCTTTCGTGCCTCTTCTGCCAAAAGCGTCATGTTGTTTGGGTCCCCTGTAGACTCTGGCTGAGTGATTGACTGAAGAGGAAAAGAAGCACTAATCTTAAAGGACTGAATTATTTAAACTTAATAAAGCAAGCGTCAAAACCAAATTTCTATTAGTGTTAATTAGTAAAAAGGATGTCTCATTAATTCAAAGATTTTTCCATTAAGATCAGCACCCTTGGCTACAGACTATGATTTCTATTTTCATCAAAGGAGAACAGAAGTTTAAACTGACTAGTTCCATAGAAGGAACAAAGCTAGAGAAAGGACCCAGATGTCCTTTGGTTTTCATCCCGTTCGTGATAAACTATTTAATGACAACTTTGAGCAACTGTGGCTTTCTGGCTCCATGCTTAGAGCCAAAAAGACACAAAGAGTCAGTTTCGCTGAACCATTCAGTTGACAGTAAGACTTGCTACAAATTACCAGGGGACTCCTGCGCCCCTGCCTCAGACCTTCCCACTCACCACATTGGCAACAGCAATCTTTGCTTTCTCAAGTTCTTGGGTCGCGATTTCAATCAGCTGCTCTGTGCTCTCTACCCTGGCACGGGCTTGCTCAGCCAAGTTTCCAGTCTCTTTAATGGTATTGCGGATATTCTGTAAACGGCTAATTTGGCTAGATAAGGTGTTATTCACTCTCTGGAAGTGGTCCATCAAATTCTGCTCCAGAGCTGCAATGGCAGTGCAGAAGAAAATCCATAAATGATCTGAAGGGGGGGTACATATTTCACATGAAATCCGAGGCACGACTTTATTCTTCTGAACACAGATCTTTCTGATAAGCTTTCCCTAAGCCCATCAGTCTGGTCAGTCCCCAACTGGTCAGTCCTCACTGTGCCCAATAGTACCCCCACTGTTGAATTTATCGCACGGCCTCCAATTATGTGCCTGTCTGTCCCACTGGACTATGAGCTTCTCTTCCTTACTCATCACTACATCCCCAGTCTTACACAGTGACTGGCAAAGAGGAGACACTCAAGAAATGTCTGAGGAAGGAAAGCTTTGATGTTCCAGCACATGCCAGATTTAATCATAAAAATACAACGTTACTGAAAGCATTATTAGCCCCGATAGCTAGACATTTTACTAAACTAGGAAAAAACTAGGTTCAAACCAATGTTGAAGTATGGCAAATTAAATTCATTTTGTATTTTAAACTAAATAAAGACTAAATACAGATTCTTGCTGCCCCGTCCAACCCCCTGGCAGAGGCAGGTAATTTCTTTTGTACGGAGTTCTGCTTTTGAATAGTTCTTCAAATTGTTCTTTATTGATTGTGCCCATTCAGCTTAAATCTCATACCAAGGTCTTAATAAAAAAATAAAAAGATAAATGTATACCCATGTAAATATAGTTCTGTCATCGTTAAAATTCTCACATGTCATGAGGGTATATGAATATACAAGAACCATGAAGTCCTATCCAAAATTGATCAGTTCTTATTTTAGCAAAATGCTCAGAGTTGGCATTTAAAGTTTCCAAGGAATGTGAAAAAGATGAGAGGTCAAAGTTAAGATCAATAAAGATGAATACAGGTTTGGGAACTAGCATCTGGTAAGCAGGGCCACCAAATACACATGCAAAGCTGGTGCAGTGCGAAACTCGCCTAACTGTACACAGTGGCCTCGCTTGAATGATCAGACAATTCTTTGATAATCTAAAGATTTTTAAGAAAATAACAAAAGACAAAAAAAAAAGTTGAAATCGTAGAAAATCATTTAGACTCAGGAAGCGTAAGCAGCCACTGCAGTTATAAAAGACCCTTTCCTTTAGACCTTCAGGAATGTAACAGATACCAATCTCTCTGGCCAGCTTTTTAGAGAAACATCGGGAACTGAAAAGAGAACAGATAACCTAACTGGTAGGATCACTTCGAATGCCTTCAAATTGCAAAACCTAATTGCACCATATAATTTCCTTTTAAAGCTGCAGAATAAACACAAGTTTAAACTACAAATAAGTACTCAGCGGTAGTTTGAAAGGATAAATCATTGTGGACATATTCTTATTCTTGGCTAGTTTGAACCCAAGTAAGAAAGGTCAGCCAGGAACTCCACGAATCAAGTCTTAGCGGGAGGAGACTTTAACCCTCATCTCACTATGGTGGCTCCCCAAGCTAGGAGAAGCAGCAGCCCGTTATGTTCCTGCCTTTCAAGTGGCTCAAGGGGAGGTATGACATTCATGGCTTTTGTCAAAGCTTCTGTCCAATGGAATCACCTGCCTGGGTAGAGGAAAGTAGAAGGTCATTATGGCCAGAGGAAGCTAGACGTAGCTGGGGCTGCACCAAGATGTGGAATGGTGCTGGCTGACCTCCCTTTCTGGCCTCTGGACTGTTCCCGTGTGCTCCTGGTGTGGGCACCAGAGCTGCGTGCCAGACCCCAGCTCGCAGATGGACTCAGCAGTCCATCTTTAAGTGGACTTAAAGATAACCCCATATTCAATTCTTCAATGTATATGGCAGGACACATGAGAATTTGTTGTTACAAGAGAATACATTAATGGAAAAATATGTGTGGAAAGTTTTTGTCAACAAATGAACATCCTAAAAAAACCACTAGTGTTTATACAGAACAGGAAACATTTAAATTCTTCTCAATCTATGTTTAATACTTAAAACGTAACAACACCACAAAGACAAACACATAACTAAAGTTAACATAAACTACTGACCTCTCATTTTATTTTTCATTTTCTAAAAATTTACCTTAGAAAACAATTTCTGGACGCTTATATAAAAATTAAACAAACTGGCCCAAACCAGATGCATCTCATTACTCCCTTCTTTACTTCAATAATTTTATAAAACCAAAATGATATATATATTAGGGATATCTACAATAAGAAATAAGGAATATATTTAATTTTTGTTGACTGTACTCTGACAGGAAGACCTAACTCCAAATGGGTAGATTCATAAACTCAATGAAGAGGTCAGTCATTGTGGTCCCAAGTGTCCTCATGTTAATGAATATTTGCTATGAGTGTCTGCGAACACTTTCATCTTGGTGATGGAAAGCACCCCCCCACCAAAAAGTGACCTCAGCCAGATAGTGAATACTTTGTTAGAAGGGGCACAGTCTTATTTATCTTTTCTTTTTTCTTTTCTTTTTTTTTTTTTTTTTAAGAGAGGCAGGCAGGGAGAGAGAGGAGGAAGCAGGCTCTCCGCGGAGCAGAGAGCCCGATGTGGGGCTCGATCCCAGGACCCTGGGACCATGACCCGAGCCGAAAGCAGAGGCTTTAACCCACTGAGCCACCCAGGCGCCCCTTATTTATCTTTTCATTATTGGTGTTCAGCACAATGCCTGGTAGGCACTCAGTAAGTGTAGAAAAGGATTTGTCCAAATTTAGGGAAAAAAGCTTAATTCAGAGTAAGTAATAAAAATAAAATATTAGGGGTGCCTGGGTGGCTCAGTGAGTTAAGCTGCTGCCTTCGGCTCAGGTCATGATCTCAGGGTCCTGGGATCAAGCCCCACATTGGAGCCTGTTTCCCTCTTTCTCTCTCTCTCTCTCCGCCTGCCTCTCTGCCTACTTGTGATCTTTCTCTGTCAAATAAATAAATAAAATCTTTTAAAAAATAAATTAAAATAAAATATTAAAGTGTGTTAAGGGGTGCCTGCGTGGCTCCATTGGTTGTGTCCAAATCAACTGGTTCAGGTCATGATCTGGGGATCGTGAGATCGAGCCCCTCGTCAGGCTCTGCACTCGGCAGGGAGTCCACTGGAGATTCTCTCTCTCCCCCTCTGTCCCTCCCCCTGCTCGCTGGCTCTTGCTCACTCACTCTCAAATAAATAAATAAATACATCTTTTTAAAAAAGTGATTCAAAAAACAAGTAAATAATTTAAAATAACTTTTTCCTACTTTCAAAGTTTTACAAATTCAAGTTCCTTTGAAGTTAATAAGGTATTTTAAAATAAACTGTTTCCTAAATCTTAAGCCAATTCCTCTGCTTATCATCAGTCTCATCGGATAATGTACAGGGGAGCAACATAATTTCAAAGGACATTAAATAGGTACTTAATATAAAATATATGCTTTTACATGAGTTACTAGCATATCTGTTCACTTATTAAACAGAAAATTTCATAAGTAGGCACTAACTTCTAATCTTTCATAAATGACAGGTGTTATGCATTTAGTATATAGCTGTTTAGTCAATACTTGAAGACTACAATTTTTCCTTATCAGGGTCCTTTCTAAGGAAATAAAGCAGTGTATAAAATAAATTCTCACTCAGTAGACTGACAGAAGAATCCAACTTCAAATTTTCGACTAAAATAATGCACACCCAAAATGCATACCTTTCTTGATTTTTAAAAACTGTTTGAAAACACTTTGTAATGGAAAAGATTCAATACTTGGAATTTTAGCATCAAATAGTTTCTGATGTGTTGGGAGAATTATGTTATTATCTTATGTTAATGCTTACTCTATCTTAAAACAAGTTCTTGTATTTTCACATATTGTTTTAAAAAAATTCAGATTCTACAAATAGTTTAAAAATTGAAGAAGAATTTTATAAAGCCATACTAAATAACCTTGAACTAGGAGCTGTGTCTAAAGACTGGGCCATCTGGCAGGAGTTACCTACTGTTTAACATGTATACCTTTGAAATCCTGGGTCTCTTGAAGGAGGTCCATAACTTTTCTCTCTGCTTCCTTCAGTCTGTCCTCAAAGGCTTGATCTGTCACCGCCTCTTCCCCAGTTCCAAGGTTTGCTATGAGATTCTCTAATTCCTGGAGTTTCACTCGATGATCAGCAACCTGAACATAATGAAGGAAGAGAAGGGAAAGGCAGCACATGCGAATATTCCTGAAGAACTCAGCTGTACTTCCTGCAGGAATGATCATCAAAGAGGCGTGCACCCTACAAATACGTAGGTCTATATACTCCACATGTTATCTACTTTTAAACAGGTAACGTGGGTAGTTTTTCTTTATTTCTCTAGCTTCAAGAGAAAAACTATCAAGCCCATTCCTTTGACATGAAACACTACATGTTGAGGATTCTCCAGTTCTGACCTCTCCCTTGCATTTTAGATTGCTCTCCTGATACCTCCACTCAGCTCTGATGGGGATCTCGACTCAACATCCAAAACTATATTCTTGACTTTCTTCTCTTAAATCTTCTTCCCCTGAGTCATCTCCATTTCAATAAACAATGCTTCCACCTACCTTAAGCAAAAAACCCAAGATGCATCCTTGATGATTCTCTTTCTCTATCCTTGCTTCCCTCTAATACCCTGCCCCCCCAAACGCACATACTTACCCAATTCAATCCAGGCTTGCCCTTTTGCCCCACTCCTAACCATCATTCTCCACATAGCAGTCAGAGCATTCTTCTTAAAATATAAACTGGGTTTCCTAGCTCAGAACTCCTCAGTGCATTCATGCTGGAAATGGAATAAAATCTACATCCCTTCCTGTGGTTGACATGGTGTGACATGAGCTGTCTTACGAACCTCTCTGGTCTTATCACAAACCAGTCACTCCTCACTCAGGAGGCTCCAGACACCCTTCACCTTTGAGGCCCTTGTACCCCACATTTCCTCTGCCTGAAACAGCCTACCCATCACTTCTCATTAGGCCTGTTCCTTCTCATTCTTAAGATCTCACCTTAAATAAATGTCCTTAGAGAGGACTTACATAAAGTCGTTCTCCCAGTTATTCTCTGTGTTCTTTCTGGTGCTTATCTTAGTTAGTATTTCTTTATTTATGTTTTATTACTTGTCTCCCAACTGGAACATAAGTCTTTCAGGACAGGGTCCATGCCTATCTTGTTCATCCTTTGTTCTTTAGTGCTCAGTACACAGGAAGTACCCATTCAAGGTCTACTGAATGAATGAATGAATGATGAATGAATGAACGAGCAAATGCCCTGCTGACAGCTTACCTTGTCCTTCACCAGCCGATAACAGGCTGGACACTCCTGGCAGCCTGGCCAAGACTGATTGTAGAAATAGTTCTCTTCACACTGGTCACAGCGATTTCCCACAAAACCCTGTTTACATTCACAGCGACCATCGTCTTTGCACTGGAGTGAAAGAGATCCCTTGGGATGACAGTCACAGGCTGCAGAATAAAGTAAAAAAAGTCTATGATAGAGAAAGGAAGGGAGAATGCATTGTCTTTTAACTCAGATTGACATCAGTAAGCTGATGGTACTCTCATCATACGTAGGTACTTTTTTGAAAAACAGACCAAATTATGAGAATTCAAAGGGTTAAGTCGCTCAGTAGAGAGAACAGAAATTTTCAAGCAAAAATGAGTTTTAAAGTACAAAGTGCATCATCCCTCAGAGAGGACACATTTCCCATCACTGAGTAATTAGAGACATAGACTATTAAACTCCTCGGTGCCATTTCATGCACTTCAAGAATTCTTCTCTATCTCCATGTCTCTGCCGTTTAATATCTCTCTCATTAAGGAACTAGAAAACCCAAATGCTAATATGTATTTTGCATTATTTTATAGTTTGTTTACTCGCTTTGTTCTCGGAACTGGGTCAGTGCTTTATGCTACATTCCACAGGAGAAATGAAGGAATTCAGAAAGCAAAACACCAAACGGTTCCGAGGCTTCATTCCAGGCAAGTGTTTACGCCAAGGAGAAGCAGATGTGTAGATGCAAGCGTACCAAGAGGGCCCCAAGGATGGGAAGCGATGCAGCCAGTAAGCCAGCCAACAAGTAAGCTGTGAGCCGAGTCTCTCCCTGTCTCATTATCTGCTCTAAGAATGTGGTTTTCGTGAAGCACAGTGGGAAAGCCAGGTGATCAAAGGGAGACCTTCCTTGGGAAGACAAAAGACTGGAAAAAGAATCAGAAACGGACACAAGAAGACGTAAATAAGGTGGCTGCCAAGGAAAGAGAGAAGCTCTCAATCCCCGGTTTCAGGAAAGGAGGCTTTTCACAGCCTCAAGCCTCTGTGAGGACTTAGGTACAGCCCTGACTGTCAAAGTCAGTGGTCCTAACTGGACTCAGGAAAGACTCAGAGCTCTACGCTCCCAGCTCCTTACGTTTGCAGCCTTCGGGCCCAAAGCCGAAGTGGTTGAGCTCGCAGCGCTCACAGTGCTGGCCTGCGACGCCGGGCTGGCACTCGCACTGGCCGGTGCGGACGTCACACTGTCCATTGGTGGAACCCAACGCATGGCAGTCGCACCTGAAAATGAACACGTGATGTTTCTCCCGTGAGAAAAACAGTCTCTAAGCAAACCTTCCTCCCACCCCTGCTCAGTGCAGAACTGATGTGATTTGTACCAGAAAACAGAATCTAAAGGGCTATTAAAACAAAATGGTAAGGGTCATTAAGCACCCGAGGTTCGAGCAATTTCCATGAGTTCTACTCAGAACCTCTCTTTCTAACCTCACCCACAAACATGGTCAGTCCACTCCTGAAACCGCTTAACAAAGGGACTCTCCAAGCTGGTGCCCCCTCAGGGCTGACCAGGAGCTTTGAAAATAGAAACTCCCAGGCTGCAGGCCCCCGAGGACCTGACCCTGAGCGTCTCAGGAAGTGCCTCAGGAGGTGTCACGTTTGAAAGGTCGCCGGGTGACCTCTAGGGCAGCTTCACTCCACTCTGCCCTCCAGCAGCTCCAGTACCACTGTCCAGTACTACCTCTCGAGTGAGGCTCTCAAATAATTCCCGAACAAAATCGAGGCTACCGTTACGGGTAACTCATAAAAACCCATCTCTCACAATGGAAAAAACAAAACAAGACAAAAAAAGCACAGCGTCCTTCCAGCCGGTGTCTCACCTCTCACAGCCGCGCCCGCTCTGCAGGTTGTAGAAGCCGGGCTCGCAGGCGCCGCAGTCCCGGCCCGTCACGTGGGGCAGACACTGGCACTGGCCCGTCACCGGGCTGCAGCCGCCCTGCTGCGACGCGGTTCCGTAGGGATTGCACGCACAGGCTGCGGGGTGGGGGGGGAGACGGAGACAACAAGAGATGCAAGTCACCCGACAGAAATACTAAAATGTAAGCGATACAGATTCTTCAGATTTCAGCTGATCAGTGCAGCAGCCACGAGTCGCCCGTGGCTACGGAGGGCTTGCGACGTGGCCGGTGTCGAGAGGGGCTGTGAATGGGAAACACACGCTGGATTCTGACGAGCTGGTACGCAGAACACAGAAACGTGGCTCTCCATAATTTTTAACGGATGACTCATTGAAATGATACTACGGTAGACATACCAGAGTAAATAAAATACAGGGTCTAAAGTCAACTTCATCTGTTTCTCTTTATTGTAATGTGTCTACAAGAAAAGGTCAATTACACGAGCGGTTCATACTACGTTTCTGCGGAACGGTGCTGCGTTAGACCAAGCATCCGTAAATATCTAAAGCGACCGCAAGATGAATTCTCAGAATAAATGAGTACGACTGTAGCAGAACCTGGCCGATGGCTAGATTACCTTTGCATTTGTCTGCTGGGTTGGGAGCCAGGGGATTTCCAAAAAACCCATCTTTGCAGCGGTCACAGTAGAAGCCAGCGGTGTTATAGATGCATTTCAGGCATTCTCCTGTCAAGCGATTGCAATTTCCAACCGCATTGGGGTCGATGTTGTCATTACACTGACAGAGGCGGCAAAGCCTCACAGGGCCGTTTCTCCCCAGAGGGTCTCCAAAGTAGCCATCGTCACAGAGCTCGCACCTTTTACCTGCACATGAGACAATCTGCCGTTATGCAAGAAAGGCCTCAGACGTTCCTGGTGCTATTTCGCACAAGCAGTGTGGTTACCAAGCGTGCAGGTGAACCATCAGGTGGGGGGCAACATGCCACAGCAGACAGAGCACCAGCCCAGGAGAGCAGCGGACCGGAGCCGCAGTCCTGGTTCGGTGCCAGACCAGTGGAGTGACTCTGGGCACGTCTCCATTTTGCCATCAGAAAGACAGCACCTGCTCTGCCTACTGCACTTCAACTGTCCTGAGGACTAGCTGCCATCGTGCACTCAAAGTGCTTTGTAAATGAGTCGGGCTCAGGCCCAAGGGATGGCGCAGTCACGTTTGTTTTGGTTTATGATATTAAAACAATGAAGTGCTCCTCAGTACCGTCAGTTTCCTATACAACAGAGCAGGCAGGACAATCTCCCTAGCAAAGACAAGACATGTGCTAATCCTTTGTTGAGCTCTGTCAACTAGTACAGAATCAGAGTATCTTAGACGAGAACTCAGAGACTGTCATTTGCCTCCAGTTTCTATTATAGCAAAGGGACCAGAGAGGTTAAGTAACTTGCCCACAATCGAACAGCTAGAATCCAGGACTATTTCCAGCACATTCACTGATCCTCCTCTTTTTCCACTTTCCCATCATTATTAGCTCAAGTTAGAATCTTGATATCTTTGTAGCTGATAGGGACTGAATTAACTTAAGCTTCTGGAGAAATACAGTTTGCTCATTTGCTCATTTAATGAGCATTTGCTGAGCATTTCTTACACAAAGGCGCTGTCCTAGGTTGTCAGGATGATGTAGTGAACAAGGTAGACAAGATCTCTACTCTCACGAAGCTTACACTATAGTTGGGGGAGAGCAATCCATAGGCACATAAATAAAAAAGATTATTTTGGATGGGGATAAGCATAACCAATTAAACAAAACAGAGCAACATGATAGCGTGACAGATTAAGGGCTACTTCATTGGGTGGATAGAGAAAGCTCTGTAGAGAAGAGATACCTGGGATGACAACGGAAAGACAGGAAAAAAAAAAAAAAAAGCCATGCTAATATCTAAGGAAAGAATGTTCCAGAAAAACACGATAAGCTTATGGAAGTAGTAAGAGCCAATCATGTAGATCATAATATAAAAAAAATCTGGTTTAAATTAAGGTGCAATGAGGTGATATTAGAGGGTTTTTAAAGTGACATGCCCTGATTTACATTTTTTTAAAGATCTTATTTATTTGAGAGAGAACGAGTGGAGGGCAGAGGGAAAGGGAGAAGCAGACTCCTCACTGAGCACAGAACCCTAACACAGGGCTTCATCCCAGGACCCCACAATCATGACCTGAACCAAAGTCAGATGTTTAAGGGACTAAGCCACCCAGGTGACCTCGATTTACATTTTAAAAGGATCATCCTGGCAGTGGTATGAGAATGGACTGCAGGGAGACCCATGAGGAGGCTCCTCTAGGCAAGAGACCACAGTGGTGTGGACCAGGGCAGTGGAGGCCGTGAAACTCAGTCAGATGTGAGATCAGCCTGTCACACATGCTGGCTGACTGCTTCCAGGAAATAAAAGAAAGAAGAATCAAGGACAAGCCTAGGATTTTAGCTTAAAGCCGGAGCAACTAGGTGAATGGTCTTTTCACTGAGATGAGTAAGACTGGGGAAGGACAGGGTTGGGGTTGGAGAAAAAGGGAAGAAGTCAAAGATTTAGCTTGGATTTGCTTAAATTTGCGACGCCTTTAGCCATCTGACTCAAGCAGAAAATTTAAAAGACACGTTCAAATTAGCAAGACCTGAAGAGAGTTTAATAAGGATACCAACTATACGAGTGTGGGCAGGGTGTTAGTAAGCAATCCCAGGGGACAGGGCAGCCTTGGGGGTAGTGACTGTGGGGCTCTATGACCTAGGCCTCAGGGGCTGGGTGGAGGGAGCAGTTAAGCGGAACCTCACGTGAGGAAGGGTTGCTTGGAGAAAGCTAGCGTCAGGAGCTGAGAACCCTGAGGAAGGTCACTAAGCCACAAGGACCCCCCCCTCGACCCCAGAGTGGGGGCCTTGGACTAAATATTCTGCCCCACCCCCTCTGATCTCCTCTAGGTGCTTCCTCCTCCCTGAATACAAACGGAGGGCCCATGTGATGCATGCGTACAGGTGCCATGGGGTGGAAAAAAATGAAGAAAGGATGTGCAGGGGCAAATGGAAAGCTTCCAGTCCACCAGCCAAGCGAAGATGGCAAGTAGGTAGCCGGCGCTCGGCAGAGAGTGTGGTGGGACCTAAGACAGATTTCTCAGGAGGCACAGAAAGTCTTTTGAAGCTAGAAGACGAGATTTGTTCACCTGAGGGGAGAATACAGATCAAGAGGACATGGGAGTCTCAGGCTGAGAATCAGAAGTGATAAAAGGAGCCTCAAGAGAAGAGGGAGGGAAAGAGACCCAAGAGAGGGCCGTGTCCCCAAAGACGAGAGGAGAAATGTGTGGGGCGGGGTGAGCAGTCACCAGTGTCCCACGTTGCTGAGACCGGGTCAGAGGAGGACTGAAAACTGACCCCTGTGTTTGGCAAATGGTGGTCACTGGCGGTCATGGTGAGGCGAACAGAACAGAACCGAACCTGCGGCGGGGGGCGGGCTGGGAGAGGAAGAACGGACGCTATGCGGGCCCTTCTTGTCTCTGGTGTGAACAGTTACCAGACCCTCACCCGAGATCCCTCTCCAGACCAGGATTAGGACAGCATGTCAGCTCTGCTCTTTCATAGGATCACTTAACCATTCTAGATATGATCTATATTTAAAATGCCTTGAAACCTGTTTTGAATAAAACTTTTTTTTTTTAATCTGGTAGAAAACCTAAAACAGGGGTGCATGGGAGCCCATGGGAAGCTTTCATGCCAAAGTACCTTCTGGCAATAACAGCTAAGCTATCCTTTTGTCTCAGAGTCCAGGATGTAGGTTCAAGTCCTGGATGTACTACTTACGTGACTCTGGGCAAATTAGGTACTTTTTTTTGCCTCAGCTTTCCTGATCATCCCCTCCCCAACCCTGGGGGAGGCATTGTTCCTTCTCCTCTAGCTCGGTCTTACAATTATCTGTGTTTCCCACTATACTTTGAGCCCCTGAAGAATAGGGACCATCTCTTACTCATTTCTGTATTTCCAGAGCCAGGCACTCAAATAAATAAAACTAAATTAGTTTTAGGCTTGCAGTCTACCCAATGGACCAACAGAATGAGCAAACGGCTCTAAGAAGAGATTCTGCAGGGCGATGCCTGCTATATGCTACGGCAGCGGAGTGAAAAAAGGTCCTAAAAACCTGAGGGAATAGTGTAGGGTGGGTTCACTGAGGAAAGTGATGTTTCAACCCAACTCCAAGGTAAAGATAGGAGTTGAACAAGAAAAATGAAGTTTGGGTGGAACAAGTTGGGGTAAAATGTTCTAAAAAGAGCAGACTGTGCATAAAAGGACATAGAGTGTGGCTGATCTGATGGATTACAAGAAGCCCAGGACAGCTGCAGCGGAGACCACAAAGGCAACAGAGGGTAATGGGGAATGAGATGGGAGAAATCCATCTGTGAGCCGCTGTTGGGCCACTGTTTTCAAATACACGTATACAAAGAGTAAAAAATCTGAAAGTCTACACTGGTTTCTACTTCTTATTTTCTCAACTACCTTAAGCAAATGATTGAATCCCTCTGTGTTGTAATGCCCTTGTGCATAGTGTGGGGTCGGAGGAGTAGAAAAGGGAAGATGGGGTATTTTGATGTTTCCCCAGGATTAAAGAGTGTTTTGATGAAGTACAAGAGATACAAATTATTAGCTGAGCTGTTTTTTTTGGTCTCACTTATTTTCAGGCAGCGATATCTTTTGAAGAAAAAGTCTGTGATGGAGTCAAAGAAGCCTAGCCAGAACCTCGCCATTACATGGAGGCTGAAGTCAATGGAGGAACGGTCAGCAGTGAGCCTTGGTCTCCTCAGTCAGTCAGCAAGACTGTTCCTTGAGTAGCTAGGAAAGACCAAGTTTTAGGTTCTTATCAAAAAGAAAGACTCAGAGAATAGGAACAGATGTCTATCCAAAGCTATAAAAATATTTTTTCCTAACTAAGTGTGATGGGCTCTGATGCATTGAAAGGACTATTGAAGAAAGAACAGAATGAATTTAAAGAATTTAAAAATAACCACTTCATATCAAGAATCCCAGGACAGGGGCGCCTGGATGGCTCAGTGGGTTAAAGCCTCTGTCTTCGGTTCAGGTCATGATCCCAGAGTCTGGGATCGAGCCTGGGATCGAGCCCTGCATCGGGCTCTCTGCTCAGCTGGAAGCCTGCTTCCTCTTCTCTCTCTCTCTCTCTCTCTCTGCCTGCCTCTCTGCCTCCTTGTGATCTGTCAAATAAATAAATAAAATCTTAAGAAAAAAAAAAAAAAAAAAAGAATCCCAGGACAGCCCCACAAACTAAAAAGCAAGCGTTGGTTCTCATCTTGGGTGGGAGAATATACGGGGGTGGTCATGAGCTCCTCCAGGGGCCAGCCAGGCAGCTTGGACATGTGGGTCACTTCATGTCTCTGTGCCTCAGTGTTCTTAGCTGTAGTATGGGGATCCCACCAGAACCCACCGCATGGGGCTGTGAAGATCACTGAGGCAGAAGGTGTACAGTGTTTAGAGAAGTACGTGGCTGTAAATGTGCTAGCTACTGTTTGTATCTGATATGCATTTTAGGAATCCATAATAGATCTCTTTCATGCACGACTTTTGCCCGCTTAGATGACTGTAACCACGGCGCCAAACCAACCCACAAAATCCGCAAGCCCCCCAGGCTCTGCACCCCCAGGCACTTTTGTCAGATGGAACGCGGACTGACCGGTGGTGCCGGTAGGACAGTTGGTGCACACCACCTCCTGCGTCTTGGGGACGACGGCACAGCTTGAGCCCCCAGGACACGGGCAGGGCTGGCAGTCGGAGGAGGTGCCTGAGGTGGGATCGCCGTAGTACCCATCGCCACACTTCTCGCAGTGGGGGCCGGCAGTGTTGTCTCTGCAGTCACAGACGCCTGTGTGGAGAGGGGGTGTGAGCAAACAGGCAGGTGCGCCAGCAGGTAAGACCAGGAGCACTTTCATGCCCATCTGCTGGAGAGGACTTCGGTCCAGCAGCCCCCAGAGGTCGTTGTCTCACCTGTCTCGGGGTCACAGCTCTCGCTGTGTCCGTTGCAGGTACAAAGCACACACGGGCTGTACGGCCCAAGACTCGGAGTCTCTCTTCTGTAACCCGAGAGGCACATCTCACAGAACTGCCCACTGTATCCCACAGGACAGGTGCAGGACTCCACCCAAGTGGCAGGCACCCCAGGCCCCGGGTGAGCGCTTGTCAGGGTGACATCATTCAAATACCCAGCACCTGTGTGTGGTGTAGATCAGAGAGTCAGTGAACGGGCTTCTGTGTTCCAAAAGCTTACAGAAAGGTAATAAAGCTAAGGAGGAATCAGACACAAAATTCCAGAGACAACCAGCTATTGGCTTAACTCCTCTATTGGGGGAGATAAGTAGAAAACAGCATTCACGACAGTCATGGGGCACCCGGTGCTAAGAATCTGGAAGGGCAGGACAGCAAACACATCTTAAACACACACCCAACCAGCTTTGCGGGGTGACAGGTGTCTCAATCACCAATATATAAAAGTAAAAGCGCTGGACAGTATTTTGGGCCAAGGCGAGATCAGAGCAAGAACGCAGGAGACAAGAAGAGTCCGTAGCCGTTAAGCAATGTTTCTGTTCTTTTGCTACAAAACCAGGCCCTGACTATAGAGTTCAGGGATAAGAAAGCAAGGAACACACCTGCCTATAAGCACCACTCAATTATACCCTTTTTTGCCCAGCAGAAAAGAAAAACTGGTGACCAAGTTTTAATATTCAGGGCTACTTTGGCAAATGTGCAATTACGCCAAAGCCAGTGTGTCATATGTCACAGTGCTTCCCTGGTTCCAGAAGAAAATAAAAACAGGAAGCTGAATTGGTTTAGACCAATGGGTCATCCAACCCAACAGGACCCGTGACGGCCTCAGCAGGAACATGCCACCAAGTGGCAGTCCTTAATTACATCACCATTTCCCTATGTCATGAAATATCACCTGCCTTTTATAGAATTCTTAGAAACTGACAACCTCAGGCTGAAGGACATCTCTTCTATGACTGCTCTGAACTTAGTTACTTTTAATACATTTATGGATTTTGTCAACAGCTAGATCATGAGATATACCCATTGAGTAATATTCTTCCAATTCTAACCATTATTAAGTCTCCCATTCTAAAAAGCACTCTTCCTCTAATCATGTCCCTACTCTTGGATTATAATCCACCTATTTTCCTTCCCTTATAGCCAAACTTCTTAAAAGAATAAGCTTTATTTTACTTCTTCACCTTCAAATTACTTGTCAAAGCTCTGCAGCGTAACTTCACTTTCAATACTTCTTTAAAAAGAAAAAAATATCACCAATGATTCCTTAGGCCCCAATCCAAAATCCAATGGCACCATCTTTATAAACCCATCCATTATTTCTCTTCCTTAAAATTCTTTTTTCTCCCTTAAGTCTCAACACATGGCCCTTAGATAACTATGTTTCTGGGGTAGTCAACCTTTCGATTCTAGATCTCCAGTCCTAACTTATTCCTAAGCCCCAGACCATTATTTCTAACAACTTACAAGATACTTTTGTCTGGATATTCACATAGGCATCTCAAAAACCAACACACCCAAGTTGCAAATACGACTTACCAGGCCACCACCACCCCTCTGACTCCACCCAAACAGCCTGAGCTTTCTACAGAAAAAGGTCCTCATTTAAAAAAAAAAAAAAATTATAAGGAAGGATTTGAAAAGCATTTTGAAAACAGCTCTGTTTAACATTATAATGAACCTTCACTCAGGAATTTATAGTTTTCATGATTTAGCTGATAGTTTAAAGGGCTTGATAATTAAAGCAATAAATAAAAAGAAATAAAGGTTAAGCACGTGAGCTGAGAACTACATGTAAGATTCTTAGACTATGTTTAGGTATAAAGTCACCTCATAAGTCTTAGTCATTATAAAACAATGCCATTTATTAATTCTAGCAAATTTTCTCCAGGTCCTTGAAAGTGGTTTAACAAGTGCATTAATTTTATACATAATTCACGTATACTGAGATAATTCATTCCACTTCTTTAGGACCAGTGCTCTAGTATTGGGACTTTAGAGATCAACTTTTGCATTATGCAGATCCTTCTGCCCAATCATCTTAATGTTCTCAAATTATATCATAACTTACTTCTCTCACTATATGTCCCACGGATTTTGACAGAGGTCAAATTGTTTAAGAGCTTCTGAAATTCGAAAGGGGTAAGAGGAGGCCTCCAGGGGTAATCTGTTGCTTCATGGAGCCTAGAGAGAAAGAAAGGGCCACGTTAGCCTCTGTCAGGACAGCTGTGGGTGCTGAGAAAGCATTTCGTATGCATTTCTGCCACCAACAGTGCGATGTTCTGACGATCTAACCAAGTCAGAAACGGGTCTCCTGGCTTAATAGTACAGCTGGAAAGGGTACAGTAAATAAAGGAAAGTTTCCTCTTCCCAAGTCACCTTTATAACCCAAACCTTTTTTTTTTTTAAAGATTTTATTTATTTGACAGACAGAGATCACAAGTAGGCAGAAAGGCAGGCAGAGGGAGAGAGAGGGAAGCAGGCTCCCTGCTGAGCAGAGAGCCCAATTCGGGGCTCGATCCCAGGACCCTGAGACCATGACCTGAGCCGAAGGCAGAGGCCTAACCCACTGAGCCACCCAGGTCCCCCTCCAAACGTTTTTCTTCAACAGCTTGAGGCCTGATAAGCTTAGGTAAAGAAACCACTTTTATAACTCCGCTCAAGCCAGACTTTACAAAGAAGACCATCTTACCTGAAGACATATTTCACAGTGGTCTCGCTCGGATAGGCATTGCCCTGAGCGATCAAGGGCACAGACACTCTCAGGCCAGCTCCCTCGAGCACCAGGTCTTCTGCAGAGAGGCGAGTATCTCGCCTGTCCACCCGAAAGGAGAAGGAGAGGTTCTGACCGTAACTCAACAACTGCTTGCCCAAGAACTTAGCTGCAAACAGACACAGTGGTGGGCGAGAAGGTGAGAAGGAGAGTAGACAGGAGCAGCTCTTCACGCCAGACTGCCGCTGAGCCTTACTTACCGGGAGCAATGAAGTACCTAGGGAAGTAGCTGTCTGAGATGATGGCGATATCCTGCCTCTCCGAGGACCACTCCAGCGATGCTTCAGAGCCGTCCCTCTGCTCCACCCGCCACCCGTCTTCATCTGCAAGCACAGGAAGGAAGCACATCACACTGTGAGCATCCTGAATTCAGGTCCTCTATACAACACCAAAAAATACAGAAAGTCACCAATAAGTATTTCTGAATACACGGTTCCTATGACGGTACCTGTATATTTTGATTTTACAAAAGTTTATACTATAGTAAACCCTAAATCCATACGTTCTCATTAAATTAAAAAGCCAAACAGGGGACGCCTGGGTGGCTCAGTGGGGTAAGCCTCTGCCTTCAGCTCAGGTCATGGTCTCAGGGTCCTGGGATCGAGCCCTGCTTCGGACTCTCTGCTCCGCGGGAAGCCTGCTCCTCTCTCTCTCTCAATCTGTGCTCTCGCTCTCTCTCAAATAAATAAATAAAATCTTTAAAAATAAATAAAAAATAAAAAGCCAAACAGGGAGCCAAACAAAAAAATCATCAACATTTAAAAACAGAATGTTGCCACCATCAAAAAATCCTCAAAAAGTTACTGATTTTTACAAAAATACCGTAAATCCAGTCTCATCATTCTGGGAGACAGAGGGAAGGTCCCAATTACCGATCTGAAAGGTAGAGGTTATGGGATAGACGCTGTAGCCGATAGCATTTGTACAGACAGAAGAATGCCCGAAGCAGAAGCAGGGTGTGCAACCCCTCGGATTGGAGGGTTCCAGATCAAAAAATCCAGGTTTGCATCTGAAAAACATAAAGATATAATCAGGAGTTTCCTGGACTTGAAATATGAGGCTAGAAAAAAATAGTACGGCCGGAGGAAGAATGCGCTACCTCTCGCAGCTGAAGCCTTCGACATTGTCTTTGCAAACACATCTTCCTGTTTCAACATTACACTCGTCCACGCTGCCAGAAGGATTGCAAGAGCACGGCCTGTGGGTGGAGAAAGGAGTAAAACAGAGAGAGAAGAGAACTGAGAAAGAAATTCCACTCTCAAAGTCAACCTCTGTTGGACATGTTAATATATTTTTTTTAAAGGAAAACATAAAAAAGCAAAAGGAGTCCTAAACTCAGTTTCATATCTGGATTTGGTTTCAATCAGGGATATGCGTATCACATTTCCATACTAAAAACCCTGCTTCGACTCTGTTCCAAACCAAACCCGGACCATATTTACAGCTAGAAGTTCTTGACAATTACTGTGGGGGAAAACGTTTATAATGCTGAAGACAAGCCACGAGAGCGCTTATTCTTGATCAACCACGTTTAGAACCTGCCCCCTTTCCCTGGGTTTGCAAAGTCCTACCTGCACCCTGCCTCAGTGAGAGAATGGTACCCGGGCTGGCAACGGTCACACTTATCACCCATCACTCCCGGCTTGCAGCTACATCTGCCGTAACTGTCACACTGGGTGCTCAGAGAACCTAAAATGTAAAGAGCTTGTCAATGACCAGAGATGCAAGGAAATATGCCAAAGGAAAAAAAAAATGGGTGACAAAAAACAATGCCTGAAACCCAAAATGTCATCTCTAGACGGCTACCGAGAAAAGAAAGATCAAATTGTAAATCCTAATGGTCTCAGAATCATATCCTTTCGAGCCATACCATTTTAACCTCACGGACACACACCCGGCTCATCAATGTTGAGAAACAAGTGTGTCTGCACCCAGGGATAAACCGCTCCCCAACCCAGTCACTTCTCTGTGGGCAAGCACAGGCTCCTTAAGGCCCACGTCTAGAATTTACCTATCTACAGGCACAACAACATAAAGGCCAGACTCTGGGAAGAGGAGAGCAGACTCCGAGCATTCTACATCTCTGAACACACACAACATGCCGGGGAAAGTCCAGCCCTTTAAGGATCGTGAACGAAATAAAATCATTAACGAGCAAGAACTCACGAAGCAGCTAACCTTTTCCAGTCAAAGTTCAAATGGTCTCTAGGATCGGGTTACTAATTATTTACACAAAACCATGACTCAGGCCAAGCCCACACTTATTTATATACACCAGAAAATCACTGGGAGGTTGAACTTGGTTAAACAGAGTGGAGGTGGGGAGGGTCAGGCACATCCTGTGTCATTTGCCTGGGACAACAGTGCACACACTTCTACTCTTCCCCTGTGCGGGTGCCTAGGAAGCAGAGCTTTTTTTCGGGGCCGGGGGAGCGGGGGGGGATGCGGGATTTTGTCTTTCAATCCGTCAATTTTGTCTTTCAATCCGTCAGGCTGAAGCTGGCTTTGCCTGTCACTTACCCACGGGACTACAGTGACAGGGAGAGCAGGCTTCGCTGTTCCCGAGGCGGAAGAAATTCTCCTGGCACCTCTCGCAGTTGGCGCCGTCTGTGTTCCCTTGGCAGTTGGTGCAGTGGCCCCCGTGGCCGGTGGACCGGTATAGTTCAGGGTCAAAGTAGCACTCCTGTGAGCGGCCGTTACAGTCACAGGCTGTTGGCCAAAAAACGTATGAGTTATGTCAGATGCGCACTCCTTGGCTGAACGGCATTTCAAAAGACTCGAAGCAAACCAAACCACCATCTCCCACGTCTCTGGGGCACGATGGGGGGCAGAATAAGAACGCCCACTTGAGGCGTTGTTCATTTGAAAACAAAAACAGGAGGTCAATGAAGGGTTTAGATAGTCAGGCTATCGGTTTACCCAGAGATGGTCTTATCACAATTCATGCCATCGTAAAATACGAGGAATTCCTGTACCTAGGAATCTCCAGGCAATTGTTTATATACAAGTGAAAGGCAAGACAAATTGCAATTTTTCTGAATCTTTATCCTTCGTTCTAATGCCAACTCCAACAACAGGGAACCAGTTTATATTCAGGCTTTAACTTACCTTAACTTTTCGGGCCCCAGACAGTTGAAATAAGTTAAGATACTAACTTTCTAAGTGCCAGATTGCTTGCAAGGCCAGACTGGCATGACCTGGTACACATGGGTTAAAATGAGCGCCTCTGTGGAAGGAAGCAGCACTGAAGGGAAATCTAGCTTCACTAGACACATCTATCTCCTGGGGAAGCCACAAAGCCAACCGGGTCCTCCCTTAAGTAACTATGTTCCCTGTGGAACACAACTATATTTTAAGAACAAGTATATGTAGTTACAGAACTTCTTTTCTGTGTTTATGGTAAGTTTATTTTCTTAGAATTACTGATTTCACACAAAATACCGGCAGTATCTTGAGCACTAAATACAGTTTTATTAGATTTCAGATAAACCAAATTGTTTTAAAGAAATGTTTGGGGGCACCTGGGTGGCTCAGTGGTTAAAGCCTCTGCCTTTGGCTCGGGTCATGATCCCAGAGTCCTGGGATCAAGCCCCACATCGGGCTCTCTGCTCAGCGGGGAGCCTGCTTTCCCCCTCTCTCTGCTTGCCTCTCTGCCTACTTTGTGATCTCTCTATCAAATAAACAAATAAAATCTTTAAAAAAAAAAAAAAAAAACAAAGAAATGTTTGAATAGGGCTTCTGGGTGGCTCAGTGGGTTAAGCCTCTGCCTTCGGCTCAGGTCATGATCTCAGGGTCCTGGAATTGAGGCCCGCCTCAGGCTCTCTGTGCAGCAGGGAACCTGCTTCCCTGTCTCTGCCCGCCTCTCTGCCTACTTGTGATCTCTGTCAAATAAATAAATAAATCTTAAAAAAAAGATGTCTGAATATATATTTTTTTCTTTCTCCTCACCTCCCCTTCTTTATAATCAGTTCTTTCACAGTATTATACTTGAAAACTTTTTAGAAACTTGAGTCACTGGCACCAAAAACTAGAGTTGTATTAAGTAACTTGGAGAGCTCCCTTTTTACTTCTCGTCTCTCAAGTCTCCCTAGATTATCCTGCACATCCCACCCCCCCGCCAAACCCAGCCCACCCCCACCTAAACATGGTGCCTTGGGACCATGTAGCAGAACAGTCCGCTTGTCTACACTGTCCTAACCCACAGGTAAAGCAGGCGCTGTTTCTCCTTCACCAGCAGCTGGTAAGAGAGAAGGCTGTAATCTTCTCTTCTCCAGCCCCAGCATCCTGACAATACCGAAGTGTACTGTCCCAACCGCTAGAAACTTAGTGCTGAAGGGACCCAAGGAGGAAGGCAGACTGATTCAGTTCCTTATCAAAGTCCTTTAGAAACAGTATTAGGTTCACTTGCCAGTCTGGAACATTTTCATAATGTTCCTGGAGAAACTCAAGATATGACCCCCATCAGGGTACCTCGGTGGCTCAGCCAGTTAAGCCTCTGCCTTCGGCTCAGGTCATGATCTCAGGGTCCTGGGATCGACTCCCGAATCGGGCTCTCTGCTCAGTGGGGAGCCTGCTTCCCCCCACCCCCGCCTCTCTACTTGTGGTCTGTCAAATAAATAAATAAAATCTTAAAAAAAAAAAAAAGATATGACCTCCATCACTAAGCAAAGTACTTTTCAAGCACATGTGTACATTTATTGAGATGTCATGTCTTGGGGCATTTCACTGTTTCAGTTAAGACCTTTATTGTTTAGTTTCTCACACTAGCTGTTACAGTTCAGTCAAGGAAGCGCCTAGGGATCCTAGAGGGGATTTATCTTCAAATCTGGGATTTGCTGAGGAAAAGGAAAGATAAGAAAACCTGCTCTAAGGCAACTAGGAGAAATAGTCCTGAGTCAAGATACTAGTCGTTTATCAAGGTTTCTGCCAATATTTCCAGTGAGCTCAGTGTCTCTCTTATTCCTTTATCAAGAGTATATGATAAGAAATATTTATAAGGTCATAAAAAATTATAGCCACTTTAAAAGTTTCTTATTTTTAAGTCCTTGACAAAGCATGATTACATAGCTTCATGGTTCCTTTCTCCTGAGGCTTCTTTCTCTATCTGTCCAGAATAAACCAAGCCATTACAAAAGGGATAAAACAAGGTGCAGTCTTTTTCCTTTTACCCTTCTCTAGAAATACTAAGATCTACTTTCCTTCCCAAAGCCACCCACCTCTACACGGGAGGAGCAGGAAAATTCTCCCTGCTTTGCTCTTTAGCGAAATAAAGGAAGAATAATTTTGAGAAGTAATTTTTTGAATGGCAGCCTTAGTCCAGAACTCAATGTACTGAACGCATGTTCATCAATGACCCTGACTGCTGGTAGGAAAATATTTTAACGTGCAGCTAAGGCAAGACCAGATAAACCGTATCTTATAGTAGGCTACACTGGCCTAGCACTTGGATCCAAGCGAAGTTCCAAACCTTGGAGATGGTGTTCCCACTCTGATACTGAAAATGAACAAAACAAACATGCTTGGTATTCGTAGCCAACTGCCTTCATCTATGATTTTCCTCCGATGTGCATACAGGTTACCATTCTACGCTTTCCAATTACAGAAGCAGCACTGCCTTTCAGAGTTCTCCTTTCAAGGAGGAACAGAAGGAAGTCACCCATTCCTTCTCCCCACTCTGGAAGTCCTCAAGATAATTTAACGACGGAGGCCAAGGGGCACTCACGCAGGCATTCGCTGGCACTCTCCGCGGTTGCCCTCCTCCATGGCCGGTCGTTGAAGAAAGGCAGACACTTTTCACAGTCTACCCCGAAAGTATTATGTTTGCAATTACACACCAGCTTGTCAAATTCATTCTTCACACACTCACTTGCATGGCCATTGCATTTACACCTGGGAAGAGAATAGACAAAAATACGAAATGGCCACCAAGTCCCAGAAATGGATGCAGAAAAAGGAGGTACAAAGAGAACAAACACAACCCCAGAAAAGTTTTTTATTTTTTACTTATTTATTTTTTAGTTTTACCATTCAAGACTATAAACTGAGGAACTAAGCAAAATTAAGTAATGACTGAGTTTTCAGGTAGGAAGAAAAATTAAACAAGCAAAACCCCCCCTTCCCCCCAAAACATCTTTACTTAATAGGGGATGGAACATTAACCAGACATGGGAAGAAAGTCTCTAGCAATTTTGGAGGCTTCTACAATTTCTAGGATCACTTCCTGAAGTCAACTGTGTGTATCAAGCAGCAGCCAAGTGTGGAGGTAATGCAGAGTAAGGACCCTGAAGCCTGGCACCATGCGTTTGGGACCTGGCTCTGTGACTTACCGATGTCACTTAACCTCTGCGACTAACCTGTAAGATAGGGACGATGACAATGTGAATTTCACAGGGTTATCAGGAGGACCAAGAAGCTGCTTTATTAATGTGCCCAGGATTGTGCAGGCACAGTACAAGTGAAAAATCTGGTCATGGTTGTTATCTGTCATAATGATTTTAAAGTATCCCTATCTGAAGGTAGTAAGAGGCGTTCAGCACCTCACCACCATATGCAACTCCGGTAGCCTGACACTCCCTCAGGTTGTTTGGGGCAAGAATCCCCGAAGGAACCCTAGGAGCAGGTACAACCATAAACTAAGGACTCATGGAAATGTGCACGAATGCTAAAACACGCTCTAGTGCCCTGATGTTCCCCTCACTGGCTTCCTTGAAGACAGAGAATCAGGCCCAACGTTCCCCCTGCTACTCCGTAATACCTTTCAAACCTTTCAGAAACATCTACAGTGCACCAGGATGAATCCCAAATTCCTAACCCCGGCTCTCATCTCTCCCCCCAGCTCCTATCCTGGATGGGTACACAAGTTCAGATGTCTCCTATAACCTAAAATGATACATATCTACACCTAAACTCATCCTCTCCCTAAATTCGCTCATCTTCTTCATTTACTTCATTAGTAGTACCACCGTTCTCCTGATCATTAAACCTTAACATCATCCTTGACTGATGTCCTGATAATTCTTACTTCACAATAAAATCCATCTGCCATGTTCCTTTCCCATCTACTGTCATGACCCTAATGTCAGGTATTTGTCACCTAATACCCAGATCACAGCATCACAAGAAGAAGAGAAATTCTCTTGATGGTCCTCTACTTTCACCTTGCCTGAAGGTCATCTTCCTAACCGCCGTTTAGATAGCACTGGTCTACTTCAAAAAGTCCACGGTTTCTTAAGGATTAGAGTCTCTATCAGCTTTCACTCTGTCAGCTCTACATATTCACAGAGGAGATGTTCCTTAAGCTGAGTAGATCTACAACCTCCCAGCCCTACACGTCTGCTTGTGACCTGCCCACCCTGCACCCACCCACACGCCCTCCCTCCTTATTCAGATTCTGCCCCTGCTTCAGGGCCCCGCTTCGTCCCCATCCGCTCCCCGCCCTAGCTTCACAGTTCCATCTCATTTTCCAACATATGGACTCTTTCTACCTAAAACATGTGTTTTAATTTTTCACATATTCATACATCGCCTGCCCCCTTCATTTGTAGGATCCTAGAAGGTCAAGTCCTACTCAGCAGGTGAACGTCTTGTGCTGCCTTGGTGGCTTCAGATGGCCCGTTGCAGAGCTTTGCACTGAGGTGCTTAGTAAGGATTCACCCAGTGTGCTGATTTGACAGGGTTTTAGAAAACCTAATTACTTTGTTTCCAGGATAATGAGAAGGTCTAACAACATTATTAATATGGTTGTAAACAAATTGCTACATTCACTTCTAAACCAAAGCTCCAGTCACTTTCAAAGTTATTTCATGGTTTGGGGCGCCTGGGTGGCTCAGTGGGCTAAAGCCTCTGCCTTCAGCTCAGGTCATGATCCCAGGGTCCTGGGATCGAGCCCCGCATCGGGCTCTCTGCTCAGCAGGGAGCCTGCTTCCCTTCCTCTCTCTCCCTGCCTGCCTCTCTGCCTACTTGTGATCTCTGTCTGTCAAATAAATAAAATCTTAAAAAAAAAAAAAGTTATTTCATGGTTTACTTACCTACCACCCACAGCAAAATCAGAGATTGCGTAATAATAGGACTTGAGAACTTTGGGATCGTTAAACACCTCATCTCCAAAAGTGTTCAGCCGATTGAGAGTTACTCTGATGTCAGTGGCAGTTACCCATTCCTGTCAGAGAAAAAAATAAAGGAAAAAGACAGAAAAAGGTAAAGGAACTGAAGATGAGAGACATAAATGTGACATTTTTTTAATTTTTCAAAGTTAATATATCATGTGACTTATATCCTCTTCCAGCATTAAATCTGCTATAATGCTCAACGACTCCCTTAATTCCCTAACATTTGTCTCCTTGACTCCTCTCTTCTTTAATCTAACTTGTTGTGTCACCACTCAGAGTCCCCAAAAAGCAGGAATACTACTCATTTCTTCACAAGGCTATTAAAAGGTTCACATGAAATATACTTTTAAATGCTCTGCCTACGGGAGGGACTCAACACACACGTCCCTTCTCCACCCTGTGTCCACGTCCCAAGTCCAGTCTGAGGAACCAGCACAGAGCTCATGGACCACCACAGCGGCACGAGCTATGCTGCTCATTGCCTTCTCCTGCCCATTCTGTACCATGTCTCTCTCCCTCCATCCCCAGTCCGCTACGGACAGATCTGAGAGAGGCACCCAAGTACAAAGTAATGAATCATCACACCGGCCGGAACCCGCCAGATGCAGTTTCTGTCTTGACGTTTGCCATAATGTCACTTCTCCGGTAGGCCTTCCCTGCCACCCGACCTAGAATTGCCGCCCACCCCAAGGCCCTATTTCACTCACCTGTTTCATTTATGTTGTCTGCTTCCACCACCACAACCACCCCACCCCACCTCTGCCACCAAGACCGTGAGCCCCACGAGGGCAGGACCTCTTTGCTTTGTTGAATGCAGCGGCCCTGGTGCTCAGCGTACAGTAGGTGCTCAAGTAACATTTGCTGAGCAAATGAACACATCTGAAGCAACCACAACTGATTCAATTGGTAGGTGTAGCATAATGAGAGGGGACAAGAAGGAAAGTTAATGTTTTCCTCTAGGTTTTATGAGATCTAAGCCCTTATAATAAATGCCCTTTCATTGAGCTAATTTTAGTCAGATGTTTACATCTGTGGTGGATTGTTAGAATAATGATTCCAGTGAATCATGTCTGCCAGCGTCCACACCCTGCAGAGTCCCTTTCCACTCTGATTCTGGGCTGAGGCATGTGATTTGCTTTTTGCCCAGGGGACATGAACAAATGTGACACAGGCAGAAGTCTGATGAGCACTTGTGCCCTGAGACTTACCCTCTTGGAATGCTTCTGCCATCATCCAGAGAAGCCTAGTCTAGCCTCCTCGAAGCTCTAAGACCACATGGGGAGAGAAACCCAGCCCCCAGCTGACCTGCCAGTGAGTGAGCCCACACCAACACAGAATCATGAGAAATAATGAATCATGGTTGCTCAAATTCATTATGTTTTAGAGTAGTATACGACACATGACCATCCAAAGATACCATGTAAAGTCCCATCCTGGGAGTGCCTATCAGCATCCCCCATGGGGATGCAACAAGCAAGTGCAAGGGCCACGGGCATCTGTGTTTTCAGAAGGCTCCCTGTGAGACAGGGAGGCGCACCCCTGATTAAGCAGCACGGCTGGAACCAAGCCAAACCCCTGGCATAGAGAGCAACCTAGAGGGCTCATAAAAGCTAATCCCCGTGAAGCCTTCAAGTATAATTAGAAAGGAGAAGAGATGATGATTCCACTGCATCCAAACTTGGAACTCCAACAACAACTGCCACTCATGGCCACAATGCTAGGAATCTCTGAGCCGTCTGTAATGTAAATAGCTCCACGTATCTCTGTGTTTAATGCTTATTGTATCTTGTATCTCCTTTGAGCTTCATCTTTATCACAGCTCTCCTTGAATAAAAGCTTCTCAAGGGCTGAGTCTAAGCCATTTCTTTCATAACAGATGTCTTAAAAAGAACAGGCTCTGGAGCCAGACTTTCTAGGTTTTGAATCCCAGTTCTGCTGCTTAAATCTGTGTGATGTGGGTTATTGGATCTCTTCTGATCTCTTCTGATAAATGATGTCGATTCCCCATCTGTAAAATGGAGATCACAGAAGTATCTACCTGTAGAGTTACTGTGAAGGTTCAATGAGTAAACAGTATATAGAGTGTGTATATACATCTACAGTAAATATAGCTAAAGGGCTCAGAACACTGCTTGGCACATTATGGCACATTATAGTAAGTGCTATAATACTTGCTGATTATTATTATTATAAATCAGCATATGCTCAGTGATATTCATATACAATGAAACCAGGAAGGGTCTACTCTCCCATCAGGGAGATCACAGCTTCTGGAGGGAGGCACAGGAGGCAATGAGGAGAGGGGGTCACATCAGCTCAGCTGTCAAGTCAGTTATCGTTGTGAAATCAGCTCAAGTCGGATCAGCGAGCACTCCTTGGCAAGTGGCTATGAAAACCAGAGCTCTTACATCCGGAGACACATAACTAATGTTTTTGCATAATGACAGCAACTGACCAGATCTATTACAGATGCCCATAACATTTCTACCACATTTAGTCTCACAAGTTCCTATGGTATAAAGAGTAGCAAACATCAGGGCGCCTGGCTGGCTCAGCGGATAGAGCATGTGACTCCTGATCTCAGGGCTGTGAGTTCGAGCCCCACATTGGATGTAAAGATAACTTGAGAAAAAAACAAAAAACAAAACAAAACAAACAAACAAACACAGGAGCAAACATCAGAACTACAGCTGAAGGAACTGCTTCAGGACAGACTGATAAGGCATCCAGTTAGCAGAGGCTCCAGAATACACCACAGTCAAGTCACACTGGTCACTGCTTCCTCCTGCCGCCTCTACCACTATCTCTGCAGGGTAGTCGAATAGGACCATGTGCACAGGAAGCGCCTAAGCCAGCAAACCAACTTCAGAAATTTGTAGATCGCATTTCCCTTAGACATTCAGTCTTCTGTTTTTTCATCTATCAAAAAGTTATTCTTTCTACTCCTTATTCTGAACACATCTTACTACCATCGCAAGAAACACTTCACTGAAAGGCCTCTGCAAACATACTCACGGCTCCCCAGAACCTCAGAGTTTACCGAGCTCAAGATTCACGATCTCCCAGCAAACTGCAGAAATACAACAGAAGGGAAGAACTGGACCCACAGAGAAACATATTCTCATCTTTTGCCACTATCCAAAACCACATGGTCACATCACAAAGAGTCCTTGAATAAATTTTAAGAGAAAGACTAAGAAGCCAGAAAAGCACAAAGGGGCACCTGGGTGGCTCTGCTGGTTAAGCGGCTGCCTTTGGCTCAGGTTGTGATCTCGGGAGTCCTGGGACCGAGTCCCGCGTTGGGCTTCCCCCTGAGTGGGAATCTGCTTCCCCCTCTCCCTCTCCCCACTGTTCGTGCTCTCTCTCCCTCTAATAAATAAATAAATCTTAAAAACAAACCCAAAAAAAGGCATAAAGCCCAGAAGAATAAAGGAACTCCCTACTTCACCCTACTTAGAAATGACGACAGCTTTTCACGAAACGTACACAGTTTGCAGACCCACATCCAGTCTTTCTCATCTCAGTCCGTTTATACAGCTGCTTAGACGTCAGCTTCAGCCACACGACAGAAGCATCTCCAACTCACTGTTGCAGAAAGATCCCAAATTATGGTGTATAAAGAACATGGACACAGAATTTGCGAGAAAAAAGACAGCTTTAATTCTTTCTATGCTCAAATAGGGAAAGGCTTCTATCGTGATGCTCGAGCACTGTACCACGGGAACCTACACGTATCTCCTGTCACAGACACCAGCACGGTCAGGTGATCAGAAGTTTTTATGGTTGACAATAGTGCAGACAAGCCTGGTCCACGTTCCCCTGCACAATAATGAAGGAAGGTGGCATTCTTAAATGACTTCCTTCGATTGTTCCCCCTCTTGGACACTAAAAAATACTTCCTTTGGTCAAATGAAAGAGATAAGGAAGGTTGTGAAAATAATGGATAGATTCAGGGGCCGCCTGGGTGGCTCAGTCAGTTAAGTGTCTGCCCTCGGCTCAGGCTGTGATCTTGGGGTCCTGGGATCAAGCTCCAGGGCGGGCTCCCTGCTCAGTGGGGAGCCTGCTTCTCTCCTCCCTCGGCCCCTCCCCCCACTCATGCCTGCCGGCACAAGCTCGTGCTCTCCCTCTCTCTCAAATAAATAAAATCTTAAAAAAAAATTTAAAAAAAGAAAGAAAAAGAAAAGAACAGATAGATTCAAATACTCTCTTCAAAAGGTCAGAAGCAAAATGTTTCCACTGCCAAGTAGAGACCCAAGTTTAAATTGTTCAGTTTTTTAAAAAATTTCTACAATTTATATCCCAGAGTACACAGGCAGGTACATGAGAACACAAGAATACCACCTGGGTGGCAGGACCAAAGCTGCTTTCCTCCACATACTGAGAATATTCAGGAGAGCAGAATAACGCCCGCCTGGAAACAGCTACTCCTACCCCTTCCCCTGGAAGTGGGACCACAGGCCCCCACACAACAGTCTTCCTGCCTCCTGCATGCACAGGGGAGAACCAACGAACGGGCTACGGAGTCAGCTTCTGGATATTACCTGCAGCACAGGGCTGTTGTCAAAGTTGTAGGCACTGGGCCTTCCTTCTAGAGTTGAAAAGGCCACGTTGCCCCCAGTTAGAGGGGAAATGTCACTGAATTCATCTGTGCACAAGGCCTGCTGCTCGTCTCCACCTGTCCTGATGAAGCCACGGTTCGCCTTCGAGTAGGTGTTCTCGCAGGAGCCGCTGTAGTACTGGTAAGGAACCCAGGGCCCGTCTTCCCGCGTGCGCTTGTAAATGGCGAAGCTCTCGGGGCGGCTGGTGTGGAACTTGAGGCGCACGTATGTGATGTCAAAAGCTTTTCCTGTGGGACAAACATGAAGTTGGGAAGTCATACGTATGAAGCAAAGAAATTCCCTCTATTCCCAGTTTGCTTAGGACCCTGACAAAGGAAGGATACGCCCTAGATAAAGATGGTTCCAGAACCCACAACACATTGATTGCGTCGATAGGTATTCTAAACCTGGAAATATTGAGTGTTTTCCCACAGACAGGACTAGTTACAGTTTGGGTCATAAGTTGGTTCATAAAAGCTTATTTAAGACACGCATTGTTGGAATCTTGTTTGCCATGAAAAATGGTAGCACTGTACTTACACAACTAAACAAAATAAAAATTGCATTAAAAACTGCACTTATTCTTAGTGCTGGTGCTTCAGTAAAAGCAATTTAATTTAAAAACAAAGTATTTGCCGGCTTTCTAGATGGGTATTCTGGAAACTTTCAAGGTACTTAAAAACTCACTCTCTTAACTATTATGTTACTTTTTGATGCAGGAAGACTATCACGAGCAGTATTCTTCTACTTATCTACCAAGTTAAGAGAGGAATTTTAGAAAGAAAAAGAGAAAAGGAGTGACTAAGAGATGGGGCAGGGAGTAGAGCAGGAATGAAGAAAAAAATTCCTCCAGCAGCTGAACAAAGAAAAACAAAAGAGATAGAGAAAAAAGGAGGGGGTGGGCTTAAAGAAGTTGTTTGCATTTGTTCAAAGAATATGCAAGATCAAGCACTGAGCAGGCAAGGACAGCAAAAGGGGGGAGCCACTGTGCTGCTGTCTCTGGAGGATGAACCACTCCTCAGACAGCTTGCTGGGGCAGCTAGGGCACAGTCTGATGGCTGGGGCAGCTAGCGAGGGCACAGTCTGATGGCTGGGGCAGCTAGCGAGGGCACAGTCTGATGGCTGGGACAGTTTGGCTGCCAGCCAGCATGCCTTCAGGTGGGTCAAAAAGACAGAGCGCAAATGTTTTTAATCACCTTTTATTCTCCAGTTGGGTCTTCCCATCTCCGACAATATTTATTCTCTGCAACTTCTATGCTATAGTGAAGATCACAGATTGGTCAACAAGTATTTGTTGGGCACAACTACATGTTCAGTCCTATACTATATAGTTTGGAGGACAGGATGCGTTAGACATAAGAGATCCTTGCCCTCGAGGAGCTTACAGTCTTTCTTCCCAAAGGGAATTAATTCCACAGGAAGCACCATACTCATCCTCCCCTACAAAGCCTACAGAAGAGGAACCCCTGAACCCTCTCAGAAGGGTTGCCGAGGGACTCCTGCTAACCTCTTATTTCCTTGTGCCCACCCATCCACAGGGGAGAAGGAGGGAGGGTCACATGTGGCCTGGAATCTCCTCAGCTCACTCTCCAGCTGCCTGCCTGAGGGACCCTCTCCTCTCCTGCGCACTGCAATGCAAGATTGCAAGACAGCTCGTCTGCCTCCGTGACAGGGAGGCCTGCAGCTGTCCTACTACCAGATGTGGGACCTCGTGGATGAGTCCAGCTGGGCTGCAGAGGTGGGGGAGGGGGAGAGCTGAAAGCCCACACGTCACGTGTCCACGTAAGTCACGTATTCCATTCTTTAATCCTGTAGTATCCACAATAAAGCTAAGATGATGAGCTAACCTAACTATTTCTTATGTGGTCCAGATCTTAAAGGAGAAGTCTGATTAACTAATTCCCCCATACACCCGAAACACATTCACACACACACAATCTTGAACACGGAGGTATGTGGCATGATGGAAAGAACGCAGGACTGGGAACTGTGAGACCTGAGCTCAGGGCCTGGCTCCTTCAGTTACTAGCTGTGTGATTTCTGCTCTGCCATTTTCTCCTTTGCAAAAATGAGGGGGATGACCCCTGAGCCACCTACCTCAAAGAGCTGTTGGAAGGTCAAGTTAAATCTTGCATGTACCTGGTTAATTGTAAAACTCTATACACATATAAGGCATTATTAATAATAGAGTTTAGAAGAAAATTCCTAAATTAGTTTCCTGGATAGGTTCACATATAAAGGTCTGATTGTCCCAGGGACTACGTACAGTTGCCAGAGAATGGCATACAGATCTGGATCTTCTACCCCAGATGCAGTACAACAGTTTGCGGAGACACAAGTTTTGCAAATCCCCTTTATACCCCACCTGTTAGAAGAATGAAAATGTAACCTCTATCTCTTTACTGTATCAAACATGTTAAAATGTTACCCTTGAATGAGGGTGTGGACTTATACTGTAGCATCTATGGCATTCCAGAGACTAGGTAAGACGTGCTGGAATGGTAAAACAATCGAGTTTTATTCAGGAACAGGTGGTTTGGGATGTTCAAAGGCTTCCTCACTAATCTGTGCATTACAGATTACCCCCGCTTTTCTACTCTGTCTCCGCGTCTGACATCTCATTGTTCTTTAACAACTCAACCTGCAGGAGACTGGATCAAAGGAGAGAAGATAAAATGGAGCAGGGTGTACTGTGGTCCACGCTAAAGTCTGCACCACAGAGCCACCCTCTGAAAGAAGCCAGCTCATGTGGTCACTCTCACTGGTGCCACAGACCCCAGGCGACAGGTAGTAGAACATGAGGAAGCAACTTTGCTAGCGTTCAACTTGGAAGCAAACGAGTTTCCTGGTGCCGGCCCTACCTCACTAAGCCTTGTTTTCAGAGCTGCCTTTTGCATTCCAACCCACAGCCGTAGTTGGAAGAGAAAAAGGGCTCTGTGGCCATGGGCAAAGGAGGCTCACACATTCCACAAGACAAGACAGACACAGGCCCTGCCCTCAGGGTTCGGGTCAATTCAGTAGTGGACGCAGACGATGGCAATTCCATGTGAGGAGGGCTTTGAAGGGGGAAAGGCACAAAGTTTGGGGAGCATGGAGGAAAGTCACCTAAGCTGGATTTGCAGCATCAAAAAACGTTTTCTAGAAGAAGTGACATCTGCGTCCGGGACCTGAGGAATGCAGACGAATTACCTAAGCAAACAGGGATCAGCTGTCCAGGCAAATGAAACAGCACGTATGAAAAGCCCAGAGAACACAGAGGAGCGATCACTGAGGAGTTAGAGTTGCGCGCCACAGCAAGGACTGGAGTGTGGCTGGACATGGGCTCAAGAGGAAGGAGCACAGGCCAGGCCTGAGGCCACCTTCAAGAGCAACACCAGCCTAAGGGCAATGGCGAGCCACTGAAGTGTCTATACGGGAAATACACGAGCAGATTTGACTTTTATTATTATTAAGATTTTATTTATTTGAGAGAGAGAGGGACAAAGAGACAGAGAGAGGCAGAGAGTGGGAGCCAAGGGAGGGGCAGAGGAGGAGGAAGAGGGAAGGAGAGAGAACCCCACGCAGACTCCACACTGAGTGTGAAGCCCGATGCCTGAGATCATGACCAGGGCTGAAATCAAGAGTTGGCCACTTAACTGACTAAGCCTCCCAGGCACCCCCAGACCTGACTTTTAAAAAGATCATTCTGGCCACTCCCACTGGGTAGAGAGGAGGTTGGAAGGGACAGGACTAAAAGTGGAGAAAATAGTGAAGAAGATGTGGCAGGAGACGTGGAGATGATAGTGGCTGACAGCTGGAATGGAGAGAAGTGAGTGGGTCTGGGTGAGGTGTAGGAAGTTGACCTCAGTAGTAACTTAGTAACCGACGGACAGTAAGGGGGAGAGGGCGCCATTTCTGAACCCCTTTCTTTTTAGTCTGTGGACATGTTTCACGGTCAAAGCTCCTTGGCTGGAAATAAGATGGAAGGATTAAAAATAATATTTAGTTTTCTCATTTAAAAACAAGCAGATGGAGTAGAACTGTCCACTGTCAGAGAGGAGAGAGGAGGTTAAGCAGGATTGGAGGCGGCGGTGGGGGGGGGGGGCGCGGGATGGGGAGAGGGGTTCAATTTTGGATATCCTAGCTTTGAGGAGTCTGTGGATCATCTAACAAGAGGAAATGTCTGGTAGGGAGTTGGAGGTGAGTGGTCTGAAAGCCCGAGAGAGATGTCTGAGTCATATTCTCTCCATTCCAGCAAGGGTGCGGAGTGAGGAGAGAGCAGACTTTTGAGATCACGCTGAGGGGCGTCGACATTTAAAGCACAGACAGCAGGTGGAGGACTGCAGGGGAGGCCGTAGGGCCGGAGAGAGGACGGCAAGTAAAAGAGAGAGACAAACACGGAAACCAAGAGCATTTGAGGAGGAAGTAATCAACGGTGTTAAAATATGCTAAGAGTCACGTAAGGCAATGACTGTGATGTCCACTGGCTCTAAGCCACAAACAGGTCACTGCTGTACTCAGGGAGAGTGGCCCCATGGACAGGGTGGGTGGGACCGAAGATGAATGGCAAATATGAGGCAGGAAAGCAGACACAGCGGTGTAGTCAATGACATGGGGTTGAAGGGAAGAAGGATAATGGTGGGGTAGGACGCTGGGTCCAGGAATATTTTTCTTTCTTTTTTGTTTTTTGAGATAGGAGGGAAGAGTCTGTATTACATGTTGTTGTGCTCAAGCCAACCTAAAGGGGCAAGGCTTAATATGGAAACAAGGCTGGGCAGTAAGAACTGGCCCCAGTCAGGAGAAACCTCGCACCCTTGCTTTCTAGCTGGGTGCAAACACAAGTGACTGAGTAGGTTTTAGCAGATGGAAGCTGAAAGAGTTCTGATGACTTTATCTTTTCTGTGCAGTGAAAATCAAAGGTACCTAAGAGGGAGGAGTTGAGAACAAAGCCAGTGGGGAGTATCTGCAGAGAGGGGACAGACTTCATAAGAGCTACTGCAGAGGCCAGCAGAGGAAAAGAAGACTTGCCGGGCAGAGACAGGGCTGCTGAGACAAGGGAAGGAGGTCATGACTTTGTGCAGACATCTTTAGACAGGTGTAATTTTTAATAGTCCCCTTCTTTGCACCCCGCTTTATAGATAAGAGACAAGGGGACTGAAATTACTTCAAGGAACTTGGAATCTAATCTGAAAAAATTGGGATGCCAATACAGAAAATGAAGGGTCAAGTCTTGAGTTATCACCTGTAGTCATGGATAATCAAGAACTAGGAAACCAAGGAGCTGGGTTTCATTCCATTAAATAGCTGCCAATGAGACCCATCAAGTATGCTCACCCTCATTCTCTCCCTCCCTCGCCATACCTCCCTACTCTTTATCTATCCATCCTACTCATTTTACAGTGGACAAAGTAAAAAGATCTAAATGGTAGATAAATAGAACACAAGACCAAGTCTTCTAATTACCAGTCTAATGATAGCTGGTCTACTATTTTTATACTGTGGGAGCATGTGAACGTAGACAGTATGACTTTAAAATAAAGAGGCCAAGCCAAACAATGAAGAACGTCAGCAAGCAGAAGTCTAGAAAGTCTTCAGCCACCTACACAACTAGAACATCTTCTGCCCTTTGCCTTGTATTCATGAGCCTGAAGACCAACACACCCCTAGGAAAATATTTAGCTTCTGAATGTTCCATTGCATTTCCCCCTCCTCCTGCCACATTCCTTCCATAAACAAAGACTCAAGTACAGATGTTTAGAATGAGGCACACAAAATTAACTAATACTTCCTGCTCCGCATCCTTCAGTTCATGCTGGCTGAGGCAATGAGAGGAGGGGAAGGGGCCGTCTGAACAATGAAAATCCATCCTTTGTTCATGCAGGGCCAGGCCAAGGAATTCTGCTTAAGCCTCCTACGTGGTGAAGTATTTCTAATCTTTCTGAGTAAGGGAGAAACCCTTCCTGTCTTAGAATTGGCTTCAAGCACTGACTGCCTGGGAACATAAATGCTTCTCTGTTATGCGCAGCTCAGAAGAATTCCATGAGGATCTTGTGAAACAGCCCCCTTTACAGTGAAGTCATGAATGACAATGGCTATACAGAATTTCATGAAACTTCAAAATGCCCTTCTATGGCCTGAATTCAATGAAGAAAACTAGTTCATTCTAAAGTATTAGGAGTCACTGATTCACTATTGTTCCCATGTGCTAACTCCTTAGAGTCAGAAAAGGACTGTTCTCCTTGAAGTCAAGCTTGATCTTAGCAATATAAAACTTGTAATAAGGTTGTAGTACATAAAGTTAGTTAGACAGGGTAGACGTTTAGGCTACGCGATGGGATTGTCCAAACACAAACAGTAGTCACAGAAAGCAGCGATCTGAAAACGTTTTCATTTTTGTTAGTATAACCGCTGGTTGAAATAAGAGTTCCCAGGACAATGTGTCCAGCTGCGTACCAGCTGTTATCATTCCACCTCAGCACACAGATGGTACAAACACCGCCTGGCCAGTCAAGATGACCCAGGGCCAAGTTCATGCTGAATGTGGGATCCTCCAGTAGACACAGATGGGTGACCAGAAAGCAGAAAGAGGAACAGTCACACACAGAATGGGTGGAAGTGATATGGGTACGTGGAGTTCATGCCAACTGCTGGAAAACCCAGTTCTGCCTGCCTGCCGAAAAGCTCATTTCTATTATCTAAAACTCATCCTCAAAATAATTTGATAATAATATTGTTTTCAATCACTTACTCCCCCACGGCTTTCCCTTAAACGTCAGTGCTCCTCTCTCTGTCAGTCAGCTAAATGCCCACAGTGCAAGGGGACAATTCCATGTGAAGCACATCTCAGTCAGTGCGACTTAGGAACGAGGACAGGCAAGCTGTACAGCTTTGTACAAAATAGTCATTTTAAAATGAATTTATTAAAGCAAATGCAGTGGAACTTACAATTTGAGAAGTGTAATTGATATTCAAATGAATAAATGTTTCAATAGCCCAAACTTCCTGAATACACGTAATAAGCACTTCCTGTCACACAGGAGCCACCGTCCCGACAGAAGGACGCGCTGAGATTAGTGGCACCAGACTATGGAGAGTTCCAACTGCAAACTGCTATGATGAAATCCACAAAGCAGACGGGCAAAGAAGCAGTGAACAGAATCACATTAGAGTTCTCTTCTTTCCTTTTTTTTTTTTTTTTTTTTTTTTTTAAGATTTTACCCATTCATTTGAAAGAGAGCACAGAGGGAGAGGGAGAAGCAGACTCCCCACTGAGTGGAGAGCCTGGCGCAAGACTCCATCCCAAGATCCCAAGATCGTGACCTGAGCTGAAGGCTGCTTAACCGACTGACTCACCCAGTTATCCTATTTTTTTTTTAAAGATTTTGTCCATTCATTTGAGAAAGAGAGACTGCACAGAGGGAGAATGAGATGAGTAGCAGACTCCCTATCAGAGTTCTTTTAAAAGCTAAAATTCTAGGGGTGCCTGGGTGGCTCAGACAGTGAAGCATCCAACTCTTGATTTTGGCTCAGGTCCTGATCTCAGAGCTGTGAGATCAAGCCCCGAGTTGGGCTCTGTGCTCAGCATGGAGTCTGCTTGAAGTTCTTGCTCCCTTTCTCTCCCTTTGCCCATCCCCCACATTCTAAACAAACAAATTAATTAAATTTTTTTTAAAGCTAAAACTCTATACCAAAGCTGTTTATAAAAACAGTACTATGGGGGCACCTGGGTGGCTCAGTGGGTTAAGCCTCTGCCTTCAGCTCAGGTCATGATCCCAGCGTCCTGGGATTGAGCCCCATATTGGGCTCCCTGCTCAGTGGGAAGCCTGCTTCTCCCTCTCCCACCTCCCCCCTGCTTGTACTCCCTCTCTTGCTGTGTGTTTCTCTGTCAAATAAATAGATAAAATCTTAAAAAAAAAAAAAAAAAACCAGTGCTATGGTTGTAACAATGGAGCTATGGGGAGGTGGGAGTTCTGAAGTTGACTGGCATGATTTGGGGAAGATAAACCCATAATCTTAGGAAAACTGGATGTTTCCATAAAGTACCAATTTAAAATTTAAGCCAAAGAAGACAGTTCTACTCTCTTCCTACCACTCCCCCCACAAACTAGCTCTTGGTGCTATTGTTAAATAAGACCATGGCACCAACCTAGTATAGCAATCCTCAAAAAATAAAATCTTCCTGCTTATATTACCCACCTGCGATACCCCAGAAATGCCACATACTCTTTGGCAAACTGAAGGGTCAAAAGTGATTTGACGTAACATGCCCATTAAATATGAGATCAGACAGCCAGACTTCTGACCGAAGACTAGAATATCGAACAGTCTTGGAGAGTACTTTCAAATAGGTACAAATTACTGTTAAAGATAAATCTTTTCCATTATTTAGACAAAAAATAAACTTATCCTAATTTGTATATCTTTATAATTTTATTTGAAACTTTCACCAGAAGACACAAATTCCCAAGTAAGATTCCAAGCCAAAAACTGGGCCTATGCCTTATTAACCCAAACCTCATGTTTATAAGACTCAACAGCAGCCCTAATTCAGGCTAGTGGGTCACAGGCATGCCTGCAATCCTTGAGCCAAGCTAAAGGAATGAAGCCAGCATTTACTCCCACTCATCCAAAAAGAGGCAAAAAATCCACTCTGCTGAACAACAGAATTCCAACAAGGAATTGACTGACAAATGGAATTTAATGGAATCCCATAGGGAAAGTAGTTAATTATAATACTAAGGAAATAAAATCAAGACATAAAGAGGGAACAAATATACAAGGTGCAAGGAACCCATACTTTAAAAACATCTAATTGTTAAGATGTGAAAAAGAAAAAAGACACCATGATTTTATGAGAAGCTTAATTCTTGCTCTGTAACATTCACACACTATTGAGAATTGACTAATTTTTGGCTTTCATCAACAGAAGAGTAAAAAATGGTAAAAGAAGAGTGAGAAAATCTGGGGGAGAAAAGATCCTAATCTACAGTTACATGGTGCAATGACAGACGAAGATGACTCTAGTAAACCCCTTCCCCCCAAAGTCATAGGAAGTTGACCAACAGTGTATTTTATTTATTCAACAACTACTCGCTAGGTGAATTTAAGCGAAAGTCTACCAAGCTATTTGGAATACTCAATCCTTCATTTTGCTAGGAATGCCTTTTCTAGTTTCCAGTTTCTTTAATTCCTAATAAACTTGCCCCTTACTCCCCTAGATCAACTACTATTTTTATAATAGTAAGAAAGAAGAAACAGAAGAAATAACTACAGATACCATAAAATATGTTAAAGGCTAAAATATCTTTCTCAGTTTTCACAACTGTTTGATCTCCTACCACAGCCACCCATTAGGTCAAGGATAATAGCCCAAATGGTCTTGATAATTGCAAGTCCAAATCCTTCCAGTCCTTCAGCAAATACTTAGCACTGGGGATCCAGCGGAGAATCAGACAGACAAGGTCCCAGAATTGTGGGGATGACAGCACAGCAGGGAGTAGGGTAGGTAAGGGATAAATGACAATCACAAAACAAAAATGTGTGTTAGATGGTAAATGACACAATGAAGAACAAGGTGGAGATGAAAAGCACAGAGAAGTGCCATTTATAAATACACTGTCGTCAGAGACCTGGCTAAAGGGACTTTGAAGAAGTGAAAGAGACATGGAGGGAAGAGTGTTCTAGGAAGGACAGATGCAGATATCCTAGGGCAGGAGAATGCCGGCAAGACCTGGGGAACGGTGAGGAGGCCGGCGTGGCTGAAGTAAGAGGGAAGAAGGAAAGTGTAGGGGGAATGAGGTCAGAGAAGACAGGATTGGAGAAGTGAATAAAGACAACTTTCCAAGTTCTTCTGCTATCAAGAAATAAGGTGGTAGATGAAGGAGAGAAGAGGGGGTTCCAGGAGAATTGCTCTTTAAGGTGGGAAGACAGTGCATGTTATGTCGATGGGAAGGATCCATTACAACAAAACAGTGAGGCTCTTCCCTGGTGGTGGGGATGGATGAGAGTGTGTAAGGGACACCCACTCTGGTCCACAGTAAAGTTCTTTAAGACTTCTCAAAGACTTCCCTCAAGAGAGAAGAAACAATGGAATTAACATGGGTCACTGTAAGTGTCTAAATTAAAGAGCTATCTGGTATCCAAACAGTTCAAAACCATAGGAGCTCTGGAAGGCCACTCCCCAGTAGAGCCAGCCCAGGGTAAGCTTTCCTGCTACAGTAGTCCCACCACTGGCCCATGGTAAGGACTGCCTGTCAGAATCTGCAGAAGTAGAAAACTTCTGAAAAAGTGAAAACTGTTGAGTCTCATCCCCAGAAGTTCAATTTTTATAAGTTCTGGGTGAGTTCCCAAATCCGTATTTTCAAAAGCACCCCTGGATGAGTTTTATGTATAATTAACTACATTGGAGGAATATTGCCTGACTGTCAACTCTTCCTCATCTTGGTTCTCACCCTTCAAAGACTTGGGCAAGAAAACAGTTCTGAGCTTGGTGCTGCCCTACGGAATGAACTTAGGCACCCATGAGTGGTAACTCTGATTTTCACACGCCAGGATTTCAAGGTGAAATTTATTGCAAGTGTTAACTGTGCAGGCATGAGCAGCAAAGCAGAATCACAGCCGTCTTTCTTAAGACACATTCAGACTCATAAGGGCTGATCACTTCCCCTCCCAGGAGCCGGGTGACTGGACTAGCTGAACCCAAACTCCCCGACATTTTTCTCCATGCCAATTTCCTCTGCTGGCCAATTTGTACCCTTGAGGGCCCACTTCCCAGGCAAGTAGAAATACACTGATTTTTGAGAAAGCTCGCCTGCTTCTGGGGTTTCACAGTGCTATTCTTTCCATGCAGATACTGGTCAAGATGCCCTTCAACCAAATTCCCCAACCCCTCTTGCTCCTCTACTTCCTCCTTCCTTCTCTGGACAATTATTAATACTTAATAAAATGATAACAAAAACAACAGCAATTCTCAATGGCAAGAAGCAAATCTGGAAGCCAAGAATACACTTCTGCTTCGGTACACTCAAAAAGATAAGAAAACGCTTTTTCTGCTTTGTGTGAAAGCCTAGACTTGTTTAATCCAGTCTGTGTTAATAATATTGGCATTTTTCAGGGAGGGTGTTATGTTCGTTCTGTTGGCTCAAGACCAGTGCAGAAAACCTTTACTTCTCAGAGAAGAAATTTCAGGTACTAATATATATATTAATATATAATGTAATATACCATATACATATATTTATATAACTGTATAGTAATAATAATAGTAATAATTATATATATATGTGAAGGGAGAATTAAGAGTAAAGTACCAGGAATTCATTTTGATATTGGAGAGAGGGAGAGGAGCAGGGAGGGAGGAGGAAAAAAGGCAAGGGAGAGAAAAGGGGGAGATAGAGACTGACTGAGGAAGTAAAAGAACAGTCTAAAATCCAGAATATCAATTCTCGATATCAGTATCAATATCAAATTGATATTCTGGATTTTCCGTACTCAGAGCATTCACTTCTCAGCTGCAGGGAGTGCTTTCTTTTCATTTCAGAAATACTTTGAAGTAACTGATCCCATCTCCTTCCAGACTCCAGCCTTAGGACACATATTTAGTCGTTTAGAATCTAAGGTTGACAAACTATAGCCTGCAGACTAAATCTAGCTATTTTGTAAATAGTTTTACTGGAACAAAGCCACGCCCATTCATTTGCACTCTGTCTCTGGCTGCTTTCTGCTTAAAAGGGTAGAGGTGAGCAATTCTGAGAGAGCATGCACGGCCTACAATATTTACTGCGTGGTCTTGCAAAGAAAGCAGTTGTCAATCTGATCTAAGAAATCAGCGACTGTAAGAATAGAGATTTCTACTAAAACCTCTTCTATCTCGTCTGCAGGCCATACTGTTTTAAAATCTGGTCCAAGGAAACTAGAATTTTTCTTCTATTGCCACAAAAAACATGCAGAAAGTTTATTCAGGAATTTTACAAGATTAGTAACAATTCTAATATATCTGATACAAGAATTACTTATTAGGGGCGCCTGGGTGGCTCAGTGGGTTAAAGCCTCTGCCTTCGGCTCAGGTCATGGTCTCAGGGTCCTGGGATTGAGCCCCACATGGGGCTCCCTGCTCGGCAGGGAGCCTGCTTCCCCCTCTCTCTCTGCCTGCCTCTCTGCGTACTTGTGATCTCTGTCTGTCAAATAAATAAATAAAATCTTTAAAAAATAAAAAAAAGAATTACTTATTACTTCATAGGAGGGGAAAAAAGTGCCACCTTTTTCTTTCCTGGCAAACAAACGGGCAAAAAGGTCAGCAGTTAAAAGATGAGGGGATGGAAGGATGCCTGGGTAGCTCAGTTGGTTAAGTGTCTGCCTTTGGAGTGGGCTATGATCCCAGGATCCTGGGATAGAATCCCACGTCAGCCTCCTTGCTCGGTGGGGAGCCTGCTTCTCCCTCTGCCTGGTCTGTGCTTATGTTCTCTTTCTCTCTCCCTCTGACAAATAAATAAAATCTTTAAAAAAAAAATGAGGGGCTGTAATTTATTTCAGAAATCAAATCTACAATTACCTCTACAGCCCACAAAAATAAGACAGTCAAGCAGAAAGACAGAGGAGATAGCAGTGCTGTAAAAAGTAGGACCATTTTTCCAGGGGTGCCCCCTCTGGAACCCACCCCAAGTGGAGACTTAATGAGCAGTTAAGAGCAACGAAAAGAGGGAAACAGAGAAATCAGCTCAACAGCGTATCACTACTGGAACAGCAGGAAAAATGACGTGTTGATAACTGCAAATAAGTGGAAAATGCGAGTAGATCCCATTACCATCTCTGCTAGAACCTCCCTCCATTGTCCTCTGGGTAGGAATTCAGTCCTTCACACAGGCCTCCTTGTGCTTCCCCTCTTCTGAGAGGACGGACAGTTTACAGCATGAGAACCCTCTGCCACTGGCATTCTGTCCACAAGTGACTGATTGTGAGCAGATCCCTCCCTAAGATAAGGATGAATGAATACCCTCTTCTTCGTTTTTCATTCCTCCGCAGAGGCATGGAAGCGCACACCCTGTGTACTACCTTCTAGAAACCAAAGTTTGTGTTCTTCACATCGCTTCGTCCCTCGTGGGCTGGGCTTGAACTCACTATTGCGTTCCTGATTAAACTGTGGCCACGCCAATATCTAACATGTACGCAATATCCCTAGACTATTTGTAAACAATCTTGCACTCCCAGATGCGAGCATCTGCTTACTTTTTCTAAAGACTTGAGCACTGAATATTCCCTAGGACAGCCTTAAGTTTAGAACATTGGATAATCTACCACGATAAGAATCGAAACTTCCATCTACAAGTCAATCTAAATTACTGGCATATTTAGTGTTAGAAATTAAATAGTTGTGTTCAAATATGCTTTTTTCTAGTTAAATCACCTTCCCTTTAATGTACATTATGCTTCCAGAAACTTGTTTTAAATTTCTTTTCAATTAAAAAGTAGTCAAGGGGCGCCTGGGTGGCTCGGTGGGTTAAGCCTCTGCCTTCGGCTCAGGTCATGATCTCAGGGTCCTGGGATCGAGCCCCACACTGGGCTCTCTGCTCGCCAGGGAGCCTGCTTCCCTTCCTCTCTCTCTGCCTGCCTCTCTGCCTACTTGTGATCTCTGTCTGTCAAATAAATAAATGAAATATTTTAAAAAAATATAGTCAAGAGTTTTCAATATCCCTTTCCAGTGAGAAGACACTTTTTATGATCATGACTGGAACTGTTTTTATACATTATGTATATCCCACACTCAGTGAGAGGATGTCGAAGGCAAGGAGAAGACCATCTGACCAATTTTTCACATAGCATACTTCGGAGAGGTCGGTCAGATTCCTAGTACTTCAAAAACATAAGCCTTTCTTATCTGCTTTCCCTTCTACATTGAGAGCAAACATTTAGCAGCGCTATCAGGAGAAATGTTCTTCTAATCTACCCTTCACCATATTTCAAACAGACGGTGCTACAGTTCTCATCCATGGGAGTGTTTCACATGCACCACAATGGAACTTGTTCTACCTTTCTACTTATATTTTGGAGGACAGCCAAAGTCTTTTCTAGCTCTCTTTGATCTGATGCCAATGACTTGGTATCTGACACCCACCTGGAAGACATTCCCTTAGGAACCACAGGACCAAAAAGGAATTGGGAAGGAGCGGGAAAATACCGTATAAACACATCCTACATCCTCTCACTCCCCAGCTTACCAATCTGTGCAAGCTATTTGATCCGGTGCAAATTCCTTAGACATGTTATTGCAAGGGATTCATAAATCTGAACAACTCTCCTTCATTTTGTACCTTCAAACCGTATCCTAATACTCTCCAGCATAAACTAAAACCTCCAGACCAGCTTTGCCATGGTTTCCATCCATGTACCATTTGTCGCTCCAGAGTCACCCTCTAGCCTTTACTCTTGCCAAACCCTACCGATCTTTCCAGGTTGAGTTCAAGTACTATGGTCTCTGCGACACTTGTGTTATCATCTTACTTTTCTGAACACATGGCACCTCCTACCCAAACTGCAGAATTCAGTACTTAGCATTACTTCTTTGCAAAGTTTCTTTTACCCTACAAGAGAGTAACTTACTCAAAAGCAAAGGAATCCATCTGTACTTTCTGGGTATCCTCTACAATAGCAAAATTTTTCAAGCTTTAACCCACCATCCCTCAGGCACTGTCCTTGACACAAACCAGGTCCTCAATAAGTATTTGTTTACTGGATTGACTCATCTATTACACACAGCAGGTCAGAATTCTGCAATGAAATGTTTTCTCTAGTCCCTGACAAAGTTTAAGATGATGCCTTTAAGACCTTCTTCCAGTTACTTTAAAACCAGGACAATATTTCTGAAAGAGCCTTTTTGAGGCAGCCTTCAACAAGAGCAAAGGAAAAACCCCTCTTCCTAAAGGTAAAAGGCCAGAAATTCCATTCGTGAACATGGCATCCTTCAGAGGATAAACCAAACCTTCCAAAGTTCTTTTTAGCAGCTCTAGTTCCAGAAGAGCTTCAACCAGGAGTATGCAGTAAGTCTTCAGGGTAGTGGCAAGGATTTCCTTTCTGTGGATTGGATGGACTAATGTGTGGTGCTGGGGGTTAGACTTCTACTAAAGAGGAGATATTTGGTTATTTATTGGGAAACTCTATTCTCCATATTTCATGTTCACGGCACTGTTTCCATTGGATTATCAGTACCTGGAATTATCTTTTACCTTTGTATGTTTTGTTTCTATGCCCACATACACACACAGACATGAGAGTGACCCTCTGAGGACTCGGAGGTCTTGTCTTACCCCTGCTCTCCCTTCACTTCGAGGTATATTTTGGCTGTCTTTTAAAGGGAGAGAAACGTCTGACTTGTAAAATAAGCAGCTATCCCACACAAGAAAGACAGTGGCCTAGGTAAGTCTGGTTTGTTGTTTGGTCCTTCATTCAGTGATTTATTCATTTTGCAAAAATATGCTAAAATGAACCACATGCCAGGTGGCTGTTTAGGCACTGAAGATACAAGGAAGAAATAAGAATCAGTCCTTGTCCTAAAGTAATTCCATATGATCTGTAAGGGAAGACACAAGTCATTAAAATGCAAAGTGAGAGACATACTATACTAGGGAGTAAGGAGAACCTTGCGTCTGTTTTTCTCTTCTGTAAAATGAAGAGCTTGACAAGACGAACTGTAACGTTCAAATCCAAAAAACTGCTTGATTTTACGACCCTACCTGTCAGCAACGTTTCTAAGCATACCTCTCTCACCGGGTCTTTTTAATACTTTCTTTTCTTACAGGAACATTCTGGAGGAATTCTAAAAATGCTGTAAGAAAGGATTTCAGAAAGACAAATGACATCAGAGACAGGAAATGTCAGCTGATTTCCAATTAACTTCAGTTCTAGAAAGAACTAGATAATTGTCTGCACCTACACAGGGCTTCTGCCAATATTTTGTGCTCGGTCAAGTCCTATATTCCCAGATGCAGGTGAATGTTTATACTGAATAACTTGCAAAGGGATGACAGAAATAAAGGTACAATTTTTAAGGTTAAAGCTTTCTAATGAATACGCACAGGGTTCTCAAATAATTGTTTCCATCTTTGGATGAGAAAAAGATAACTCTTGGCTTCTGTGTCCACAAAAGCTGACACCTTTCCATCTCCAGGCTCTAAACAAATACTCCTCCATCTCTGTCCACATCTAGATGTGAGGGGCAAACGAGAGGTCATGTTTTAGATTAAGTTCTTCAGTAGCAAGAAAGAATGGATTTTCTGCTCTTGCCTCTCACTTGAAAAAGCAAATGTCTGGATCCCTTTGAAAATTAGCACAATCTATAAAACACTGGAACTAAACTGAACTCCCACCACTACTTGGCTCCCGCATTCTTCCCGGAGCTTGGAACAAAGACCCCATTGACTTCCGCATGTAGGCGGATTAGAACTGCAACGCCGCCCTGTACCACATTGTTGCATGGTGGCTCCAGGCTGATAAGTCAAGGAAGCTTTCTGCAGACTTTTCTGTTTTCCTTCTTTCCCTGGCGATAAAATTTCAAGTCTACCATAGAACGTAGATGTGTAATTTAGCATAAAGCAGGCCTGTCTATTTTTAAATAGACAGGCTTCACTTCACTTGCCTGCTTATACTGAGTGCTATGTCCAGCCCTTGTAGAGGTCTCATCAAAGGCCAGACTAAGTGGACATGTACTAAATAAAGGTCAAACACTCCAAGTTCGTAAATGTCCAGGGAGAGACTCCTATATATACATACATGTATATATGTATATGGTAGACATGTATTATGTATGTATAATGTATGTGTGTATGTGTGTGCATATATGCGTCTATGTGTATGTGCGTGTATGTGTGTATGTATGTGTGTATGTACATATGTACGTGTGTGTGTATATGTATTGCATGTATATGTGTATATATGTATGTGTGTATGTATACATGCATATATATAAATATACTACTGATAGTATATTAATACCATATATAACAGTGAAAATGGGAAGGAGCTAAGTGGTAAAAACAACAGCAAAGGGACAGCAAGAGGGTGAACCAATGCTCACCAGTTTTCTCCAGAATTTACAGGCTAAGTTTACAAACCTTTTTTTAGTGGCACCTCCTTTCTCATTTAATTCCCAAGCACATCCTGAATGCCTGAGGTACTGGGGAGCATAAGGATGAATGTGTCCTCTGCCCTCACAAAGTTTACAGTCTGGTGGGACCACAAACCAAAGTGCAACACAAAGAAGGACGTGCTACATTTTAACAAATGCATCATCAGGGCTGACGGATTCCAAATGGATGATTTCACAGACTTAAAAAAGCAGTTATGGACAAATTTAGATTTTTCTGAATAACTGATAAAATACAAGTGGGTGGTTTGGACAAAGTAGATCAATGTAATATACATCCTCAACTGCATTTTCTTTCAGTGCTTCTCTTGATTTCTCACTACATTTGAGTTTTTAGAATATTGACACTGAGTAAAATGCCTGGCATTGTCATTCCCAACACCAGAATAAAAGAAGGAGCATTGTAAGGAACCCACAGACAGAACTTCTATGAATACATGTACAGATAAGGACAGAGCCTAGTTCTACATACCACATATGCCTTAATGTAATAAAAGACTGTCTCCCCTAAATTATCCTTTCAGAAAGGGAAGAACTGCTTTGTATTCTAGTTCTTACAAAGCTTCCCAGTTACTTCATTTTAGACCACAAATTACTGTGGGGAAAACAAATTAGCTTGAAATGACCTCAAATAATACAAGTTTTAGAAGCTTATAGGACACATAATAGAAGATTTTTCTCATTCTGTTTTGCTTTTTAAGAGGCAAAGAGATTAACCAAGATTTATGTAATCATCCCTGGGAGGTACGGCTTTAAAATTAAAAGTGCTGAATACTGTAAATAATAAGCCTTTTAAAGAATACTTTATTAGGCAGGAGAATAAGTGGTATATTGTGAAGATCCCAAATATAAACTAAAAGAAGAAATGGAAAAATGCATACTAATATTACATGAACCAGTATATATGGCTTAAAATAAAATTTCCAGTGATAGCAATCTTATACAAATTTTTTAAAGTATACTATCATAAATAATTTATTCTTGGAAATGAATATAATATGATCTGGGAAACTATGCTGATGGCTAAAAGATGACTTTAATAAACACTGATGTCAAAGACATATGTAAAGAATTAGAATGAAATGGTTCCGTAAGGGGGCACCTGGGTGGCTCAGTCAGTTAAGCATCTGCCTTTGGTTCAGGTCATGATCTCAGGGTCCTGGGACTGAGTCCCGTGTCTCAGCAGGAAAGTCAGCTTCTCCCTCTCCCTCTGACCCTGTTCATGTGCTTGCTCTCTCTCTCAAATAAATGAATAAAGTATTTTTTTTAAAAATGGTTCCATAGATGTAAGAATATGGAAAATAATCCTATTTTTATATATGTTATTTATAACATATAAGTTAATAAATTAAATATTTTAAGAAGGCATCTAATTATTTCACCTATTTCCCTAAAATTTTTATATATTCAAGTTGGTATAAACCTGTTTTAAAAATCTACTCAAAGGGAAAATGAGAAATAGCTTAATATTGGGGGTTGCCTTTTACACATTCATACAGTAAATTTCATGTTAAGACTCAAAAGAAACACGATGGTAGTCCAAAGGGGATTCTGTAGAACTGTCCAATATTCAACAGAGAAGTACCCACACCAAAATTTCAGTCTCGGAAGATTCTATCACAAGTCAGGTAGCATATGCATGTAGGCCAGCCACCCGTGCAGGTATGACTCTTACTGTTCTCACAGAGTAGCTGTAAGTCACCCAAGTAGAAGGAGCTCTTCTTGAGACCCTTCCACCTCCTTCCCACTTTATTTCCACTTTAAAAAGGAAAATCAATTGTAAAGGCAGATCAATCACCATCAACACCAATATAATGAAAGAGCATCAGTACAGAACTGTTACAAAGCGAAAGCATGCAACATACCCTTTATGGTAACAATAACATGGGGGGGGGGATTTTTTCCTCTTATTTGCCTTGTACCAATTCAAAAAACTCTGTTTCCTCCAAAGTCTCCTCATCCATACAAGTGAAGAGCAAATATGTCAAAGTCAGTAGCAGAAATGTGAGCATTTAGCTAATTCTGCATGACCTGTGCTACCCAAGGCCAGAGAGCCCTCGCTCCACTGTACCAACAGGACAAACAATGATCCTGGCCACATCAAGGCTTGAGGTGGGAGACCCTCACCAGGAAACTCTCTGACTTTAAAGAGCACTGTCCAAAGTCGCGGTTCTTACTTCAACTCTTGGCACTAGGATATGGTTGGCACAGATCATAATAAACCCCCGATTTACCCACCTTTTGGAAGTCCAGGCATCTGTCTAAAATGCCACAGATATTTTGGTCACCAGTACTATTATAATGAAAGAACATCAGTGCTATACTTTAATAGTATGACTCTATTTCTAACAATGTTTCCAAAACACAAGACAATTTCTGCATGACCTGCGGTAATCTGGAAAAAGGGGATGCTGGGATTTCTTGCCCTTAACCTTCCTCAGGCACCTGCATGTATGCACACATGTCACGCCTCACAGTCAATCCTTTTATCTTGACCCTTCAAAACTTCACAAAACTTCACAGTCCTTTGCCAATAAGATATCCTCACAAGGAAGTCATCAAAAATGTATTTAGCGTATCAACCTCTTCAGGATTAAAAAGTATCACCACTCTTAATCATTGTTGAGAGGAATGCAAAATGGTACAGTCACTCCGGAAGACAGTCTAGCAATTTCTTACAAAACCAAACATATTCTTAACCATAAGATCCAGCAATGGTGCTGCCTGGTATTTAACCAAATGAGGCGAAAACATGCATCCACGCAAAAACCTGCACATGAATGTTTATAGCAGCTTTATTCATAATTACCCAACTCGGAAGCAACCAAGATGTCCTTCAACAGGTGAATTGATAAACTGTGGTACTTCCACCCAATAGAATATCATTTAGGTTTAAAAATAAGTGAGCTATCAAATCATGAAAAGACATGGAGGAGGGGTGCCTGGGTGGCTCAGTGGGTTACAGCCTCTGCCTTCGGCTCAGGTCATGATCCCAGGGTCCTGGGATCGTGCCCCACATCGGGCTCTCTGCTCCGTGGAGAGCCTACTTCCTCCTCTCTCTCCCTGCCTGCCTCTCTTGCCTACTTGTGATCTCTGTCTGTCAAA